>JARJLF010000709.1:0-143693 GCA_029378395.1 Mycena leptocephala | reverse complement strand
AACAAGGAGTGGATGTTCGAATTGTTCCCAAGGCACGGCTGTTACTCAGTTCTTGCCCATTACATGAGAGAAATAGTAGGTCTACCGGTGATCATCGAGGAGATATCTGGTAGATGTAAGGCAATGCAAGGCCCACATTTGACGTACAGAGTCTAAAGATCTCGATCTGCTAGTCTGAGATTGAAATGGTTCAATGGCCGAGCGGCAAATCATTCTAGATCTGTCATGAGCTTGGATCCCTCACCGATCTTCAAGATTGCCCTCGAACTAGAGCGAGAAATCTTCGGAACGAACACATAATGTACCCAGACATAATCCCTAGCCTTTTCACGCCATGTCTAGGGCTGCAGACCGTACCGTATACGAGGACAGCCATATTTGTGCCTACCCGTACCATATACCGTCCCGTTGTGAGCCATCACTTTGTGATCACTCTGGAACGGCAAATACGAAGCGGAAACGGCATCACCCAAGAAGAGTGTTCCGATCCGTTCACATAATTACACTTCACTAATGAGACACACAAATCCGCGCACAACCCCAACACTCTAAAAAACACGAATGGAACCGATTAGGAGACAGACAAACGAACGACAAATCGCACGCGCTCGTGCTTCCACTGACTCGAAAACGTCACCCGTGCGCTTGCACCTTTCCGACAACGCCGACGCTCGCGCTTTCCTTTCCGCCGCAATGCCGATGCTCGCGCCTTTCCGACCGCCGCTTGCGCCTTTCCAACGCCGCCGCTCGCGCTTTTGTTCCCGCCGACAACGTTGCCCGCTCGCGCCCTTCCGACGTTGTCGCTCGCACTTCTGTTCCGCCGCCATGACGCCGATGTGCTCCCACCTTTCCGACACCGCCGCTCGCGCCTTTGTCCCACCGCCGACAGCGTCTCCGCCTCGCCTTCACCTCCACCTCGCCTCACCTCCGCCTCGCCTCACCTCCGCCTCGCCTCGCCTACGCCTTGCCGGCGAAGCCGAGCCAGGCACGAACGAGACAAAGGACAAGTGGGATATGGTTATGAAGCTCGCAAAGCGCCCTTCAAGAGGGGACGGGTCATTCAAGTCGGGGAGTGCATCAATAAATGAAGACGAAGAAGGAACAGGCGAATCAAGAGGAGAACTAGGAGCAGAATATTACACGTAGGTTCTGGAACGTAGAACTAAGAGCGGAAATCGTTCCCAACTCCAGGAATACTCGTTTGGGGAACGGGAAACTCCCGCACAGCCTCCTGGAATGAAGACTTGGAAGCGGAAATTGTCTCCGACTGGAAGCATGCGTGCGCCGCTCACACACAGCCCCCAGGAATGCTGACTTAGCGAGCGGAAAACTGGAGCACCATGCGTACGTCGAGCGGATATCTCACGCACGGCACAGGAACGAAGCGGAAACCGTCTCGAGTCACAAAAGACGGGCGGAGCCAGTCGAGGGAGCATGTGGCAGCCCCGAATTAGGGAACGGAACGCGAAGGGTCGGAGAAGGAGAGGAGAAACAAGTAGAAAGCGGTGCTGGGCAGACGAATTCCTATAAATACGAGACGTTGCTATGAACAAAGACATCTAATTTTCCCATCTAAAACTACCAGCGCATCTTAAGTGATACGCAAGTACCACTCCCAAGGGTACGCCGACCACAAAAACAAGGTCTCCAGGGCTGTGCCTGGCAGAACATCGAACCGCCGCCCTCGGATTGTCCGTCACTGTCCGGACCGCTCACATAAACAGCATCTCGAGCACCCCGCCAGTCACCGCTCGAGTTTTGCACCTTCCCGACTGCCTGTATCGAACAGAACGGGTATCGGCCTTCTTCACGACTCTCAATTAGGCGACCCTGCTCGCTAGAGCTCATAAACAGAAAGAAGAACAGCTCATATGGTGCAGGCTGCCACAGCCGCAAAAACAATAAATAAATAGCATTTAAACAATATTAATTAAAATGCGGCCAGTGCCGTGAAATTGATGGCTGTCCGCATTGGGTTGGGATTGATGTGTCCAGCCATTGCCTTAAAATTGATGGCTGTCTGTATTAGGGTGCTATAGCTGCCTGTATTGGTTGCAATTGATGCCTGGTGGCTTTAAATGCCAATATTGGTTCAAAAAGCGCCGGCTCTCAGAAAGTATTTTGCGTTTTGCGGGCCAACGGAGCCACCAATCGCAAAATGCTATAGATGACTCTTGTAGCCCTTGATGAGCTCTACAATTTAGGTATAGGGATCAATGGTTCGGCCGATGATCTTCCTTTTTGGGATACTACGCTTTTCGCCCAAAAAGTAAATTTTCTACATCAACCCTTCCCTGGCTCATAATTCAACCATTTTGGATGATCTAACCTTATAGGCATGTTGTTATAAGTTCTTTGAATCCAACTGGGACACATTAGAGCATATTACAGTGCAATAACAGGGTGAAAATAGCGAAAAATTGAAATATTGGATCTGGGCATAATATCTTGGGGATATACCAGTAGAAGTAGCTCCTGACAGTATTAACCGATTCTATGAACCCCAAAGGGCACCCTACAGGTAATATATCATATGCTGATGATGAAAAACATCGCAATTTGGCCACACAAAGAAATGGCATTTTGGCCCTGCTGTGCACCTCTGCATGATGTGAGGCCATCCAAAACACACCCATAGGACTTGGGGCATGTATATGTACTGGAATGATGAAGCATGTGCACTGAGAGCAGGTTATATTTCATGATTTGAGGTGATATTCTGTCAGATTCCTGTTCACTATATTCAGCATGCCACAGGATCATAGACAATGTTCTGAAGGATCATACTGATTCTCCCAAGTCATATCAAGAGTTATGAGCCAGAATTCACACCAATATATACTGATAAACATCGAAAATGTCAAATGACACTTTTGGCTTGTTTCATGAATAGGGCACTATAGAGACAAGATAGTGCGAAATAAACACTGGGACTGAGATCAGACAGTTTAAATAACTCAGATTGAGTATTTTTTGAAGTGTTTTGGCCCAGCTTTGGCCAGATTGTGTTTTGAACCATGGCCAGTATATGGACCAAAAGTTGCTCTTCAACCCATATCCTCGGAAACAGCATTCAGCCAAAACCTCACCAAAACACTTGAAAAAATACTCAATCTGAGCTATTTGAACTGTCTGATTGCAGCCACAGTGTCCAATTCATGCTATCTTGTCTCCATAGTGCCCTATTCATGAAACAAGCCAAAAGTGTCATTTGACATTTTCGATGTTTATCAGCATATATTGGTGTGATTTTTGGCTAAAAACTCTTTATATGGCTTGGGAGAATCAGTATGATCCTTCAGAACATTGTCTATGATCCTGTGGCATGCTGAATATAGTGAACAGGAATCTGACAGAATATCACCTCAAATCATGAAATATAACCTGCTCTCAGTGCACATGCTTCATCATTCCAGTACATATACATGCCCCAAGTCCTATGGGTGTGTTTTGGATGGCCTCACATCATGCAGAGGTGCACAGCAGGGCCAAAATGCCATTTCTTTGTGTGGCCAAATTGCGATGTTTTTCATCATCAGCATATGATATATTACCTGTAGGGTGCCCTTTGGGGCTCATAGAATCGGTTAATACTGTCAGGAGCTACTTCTACTGGTATATCCCCAAGATATTATGCCCAGATCCAATATTTCAATTTTTCGCTATTTTCACCCTGTCATTGCACTGTAATATGCTCTAATGTGTCCCAGTTGGATTCAAAGAACTTATAACAACATGCCTATAAGGTTAGATCATCCAAAATGGTTGAATTATGAGCCAGGGAAGGGTTGATGTAGAAAATTTACTTTTTGGGCGAAAAGCGTAGTATCCCAAAAAGGAAGATCATCGGCCGAACCATTGATCCCTATACCTAAATTGTAGAGCTCATCAAGGGCTACAAGAGTCATCTATAGCATTTTGCGATTGGTGGCCCTGTTGGCCCGCAAAACGCAAAATACTTTCTGAGAGCCGGCGCTTTTTGAACCAATATTGGCATTTAAAGCCACCAGGCATCAATTGCAACCAATACAGGCAGCTATAGCACCCTAATACAGACAGCCATCAATTTTAAGGCAATGGCCGGGCTCATCATTCTCAACCCAATACGGACAGCCATTAAATTCAAGTATTTTAATTGAAATATTAGTATTTTTTTGTTATTTGACAGATAAATTATTATTTTTGCCTCATACAAGTGGATAAGCCTTACCCAGAGGCGTGGGAAATGTTGCCGCGCTGGCAGAGAAAGCCGAAGGTTGCCGGGATGATGCCCATAGGCATGCTGCAGTACCCGAGGATACCCGGAATCACCCGAGCTTCCCTATATGGTTACCCACACAATAACGCATTAAGGTGTGGGGATCTACCCACCAGTTAACCAGTTATTCTGAGCCTATAAGGTGAGAAGAAGACGATTTGTAGAGGATTTAGTAGGAACGGACTTGGAAAGAACAGAACGGCAGACGGTAGCGGAGTCGTTGAAAACAAGTTTAGGGCCTCCCAGCACACGAAAGCACCCTAGAAGAGGTCTGTGACGAGGAGCTAGGCTAGTCTCGGCACACGGTAAGTCGGGGGGTGGTCGAACGAGATAACTGGCGTAACAGTAGTATTGACCAAAGCACTAACTACGTACATCACAGGTTTATATACTAGGATCAAGGGTTATGTAAGTAAGGTGTAATAAACGAAAGGGGAAAGGGATTGTCCGTCGCCGCTAGCGTAAGGTATAGTGCGTAAGACCCGGTAAGTCGTGCGTAAGTACGAAGGGAGACGGGAAACGGTAGAATAAATAAAGTAGGAAGTAAACGAACGTTGGTTGAATAGTGGCCCGCCACATACGCCCTCCAAGTTGAGGATCGCCGCAACTTACGGATTCTGGGTGTTGACCTCCACCTCCTCCATGTGCTCGTCCTCACCCTCAGCGTCCTGGTCGATTTCACCGGCCTCCACATTCAAGTGGGCAAGGTGATGCTCGTTCTCAGCAAACAAAGCACGGTCTGCCGCAGTAAGATTGTCCAAGTCAAGGGACATGCCGCCGATGGACATGGCCGGCGATGAAGGAGGAATCGTAGGGTAAGGCGAACTAAGCAAGGACGAGGTCGCAGTGGATTGGACGGAGGTGGAACGTGGAACAATGGAGGATTGGGCTGGCTGTTGATTAACGTCCAAAGCGGTGTTCGAGGTCGACTCGTTCGAGGTGGAACTGGTCTCGGCAGGAGCGCTGGACTCGGGAGTGGGGGTGGAACCCTTCGCGGCACCCTCCTTCGCACGAGAGTTGAGGGCACGATGGCGCAACGCCACCTGGAACTCGTCCTCCTTCTCAGCGATCTTGCGCGCAAGCGCAGCTTTCTTCGCAGGAGAAGCGATGTCGGGTATGCCGACGAGGTTCCGTTTGGCTGCCTGAGAGCTACGAATGTTCTTCTCCCGATTCACGAGGCGGCACTGGTCTGCCTCGATGACATGCTGATACCAAGCGGCAGAGACTTGGACATTACCACGGCGCACGACTTCGCGCCCGTCGATGTCGTCGTCGTGAACGAGGAACTCAGCCACGGTAGCTGGCTCCAAGTTCTCCGGGTACTTGACGCGGCGTTCGATCTCGCTGTAGAACGCCCAACCAAAACCAGAGTCATCGTAACGATTCATGAGCATGGCGAAATCGCGGTAGCCCCAAGGGTTGTAGCGAACGTCCAATGACGCGTCAAATAGGCGCATGTTGTGCGCCGCATAAAGCTGCACCTGCTGGGCAGCCATAACTCCCTCGGGCCAGGTGCTAGGGAAGCGGACGAGGAAGGAGGCGTCGTTGAGACGAATCAAGCAAGGGTGTACGCGGTTATAGCGGTGGTAAGCGCGATCGACTTCGTCGAGGTTGTATTCGCCGGTGAGAGGCATTAATGATGAGGCAAGAGATGCAAACGAAAGTGGGTTATGAATTTTGGGGGTGTTCGAATCCCCTCAGCATTTATTAGCATCCCAATGCGGATACTTCCAGCCAGTAACGCTTCCTCGTGTTTTGGCGGTTGGCCGGTTCCGTAGCCTAATTCTTTGATATCAGAAACGCCCTGGGTTTCCAAATAAGCGGCCAGGGCATTTAGCCGTTGCGCCTGGTCATACGACATCCAGGTGCAATCGCCTGACTTCCAAAGGACCTTAAACAGAGCCTCAGAACGACGGCCATAGTGATTCACTATACGGTCTACTGCCCATTCATTGGTCTCAAACTCTTTAGTGAGGCCGAGCTGATTATCCAACCGACCCGGAAAACACCGATCATCATTTGGCACATGAACACGCAACAAAGAGGCATGAAACACATCATGCACACCCCTTTGCTTCATATTCGGGGGTAGGTCAATCTGGTAAGAAGAATTACCGAAATCACGGATGATCCTGTAGGGTCCGATAAATTTTGGGATTAACTTGCGTGCCAGCCCCTTTTCAAACTTGATGTTCTTCGATGAAAGGTATACAAGGTCGTCCTTTGCAAACGGGGTAGGCTGGCGCTTCCTGTTTGCGTCCCGAGTTTGTTTCACTCGTGCTGCCAGCATGCTATCATGCGCTGCCATGATGGCTAATCGACGCTGCAGTGCAAATGTTGCTATCCCCGGGTAATCCTTGTTTCTATTTTCATTCCAGATCAAGGACCGTGGCATGCGCCCGGTATTTAAGAAGAATGGAGTAAATCCGGTACTTTCCGACCTAGCTGAGTTCATCGCGAACTCCACCATCGGCAATCTAGCAACCCAATCTCGTTGCTTGGGTTCTATGCACTGCCGTAACATCTGTGTTACGGTGCGATTTGCGCGTTCTGTGCCTCCATCTGATTCCGGATGATAGGCACTAGACATATTCAGTTTGACTCCGATGAGTTCATGAAGACGCCGCCAGAAGGTGCTCGTAAAGAGGACATCCCGGTCGCTTACAATAGACTTAGGGAGTCCATGTAGCTTATATATTTGTTCAAATATTAGCTCAGCCATTTGCCGTGCTGTATAATTGATGCGGCTGGGAATCAAGTGTACCATCCCCGTAAGTAGATCTATAACCACGGTGATGGAATTGAATATGGCATCGCGGTTCTTGGACTCGGGCAAAGGGCCCACAAAGTCCACGCCAATTGAATCCCACGGTTGGAGTGGTGGGTTCAATGAATGGAGTAAGCCGTAAGGTTTTTGATTGCTCGGCTTGCTTCTCTTGCAGGTAACGCACGCTCCACAATAATCATAAGTGTCAGAGACCATGTCTTTCCACCAGACGTGGTCACGGAGATAGTCCAAGGTTTTCTTGGGACCCAGGTGCGCAAGTATCGAGTGTGCCTCGGAAATAATAATTCCTCGCAGACTTTGGCCGCGATAAATGACTTGTGGTATGCAGAGCATACGGCGGTCGGTTTCCTTCAGGAATATTAGCCCGTCTTCAACCTCAAAGTTGCGGAAGGACTTGGGATTCTCTAGTATGGCTTTAAAGAACTTGTCTTCGTTGTACTGATTGACTAGGAACTTGCCGATATCTAACCCTTTCCAGCCACTGTTTACGGCCTGGAGGAGTGATTCATCCATTTGTTCTAATTCTTCGACCATTTCTGGTTCAAGTTCCTCTGGATTGTCGGGTTCTGGAACCTGTTGTGTGGTTTGGATAGAAGTCGAATTTTTCTGTGTACTCCCGCCCTCCTTTGGGTTGCCTGGTAACTCAAACACAACTTTCTTCGGTTCTCTGGTTACTGCTGGTACCTTAGCAGCCTCCCGTGCTTTGCGTGCCATCGATCGAGTAACTCGATCACTTGTGAGTGCAGCAGCCTCTCGGCCCGCAAACACAGGCATTGTTATTGAGCTGATTTCAATGGTGTCATTATCAACAACATCGTGATAGGTATATTCCGAACGAGTGCGTACAGTTCCCGGCGCCTCATTAGAATAAATCCGTGAGAGAGCATCGGCTAGCACGTTCTCCGTACCCGGAACATACTTGATATCAAAATCAAATCCGGAGATTTTCTCCACCCAACGGGCCTGACGTCCCGAAAGGTTCTTTTGATTCACCAAGTGAGTAAGCCCTTTGTGATCAGTTACCCAGGTAAACTGACATCCTTGTAGAATATCACGGTGCCGTAGCATCGACTCCACACCTGCCAACATCTCAATCTCGTGCACGGGATAGTTCTGTTGCGCAGAGTTCAACTTGGCTGAGAAAAAGGCCGCAACTTTGGCTTTCTTCCAGTCTGAACCTTGGCATATAACACCAGCTATGCCAGAGTTACAGCCATCGGTCACCAGCCAAATGCGGGGTGCGTCCTTGTGATAATCCAAGGGTTTTCTATGATGGTTTCTACCATCATGCACCGCCTTTTTTACGTCCTCAAATGCTCGTTGATGAGTGTACGCCCATCTGAATGCGACAGCATCGGCGGTAAGGCTGTGCAAAATCCCCATGGGGATTCTGACCAAAGCCAGGTCGTCAGCCAAATACCCAACTGAACCAAGAAACCCTCGGAGGAGCTCCCGGTTAGTAGGCACTTTCCAAGCCAACACTGACTCAACCTTATCCGGATCCATCCGAATTCCGTGATCATCTACAACTCGGCCTAAAACCTTGAGCTCAGGGAGAAGTAATTGCAGCTTTTTCGCATTCAGGTAGAATTTCTGTTCACGTAACACATCCACGACTTTCTTGACGTGGCTTATATGTTCCTCAAGAGTGTTCGAATAAATGACTATATCATCGAGATATACGTCCATAAAGACTCCAAGGTAATCAGAGAACAAATAATTCATTAATGATTGGTAAGTCGCCGGGGCATTGCAATCGCCCTGCTGGAGTACAAGACTAACCATGTTGCCATCGGGGGTACTCATCGCGGTGCGATCGACATGTTCCGGCACGACCCGTATCTGCTCGTAAGCATCTTGACCATCAATTAATTACCTGAATTTCCCGCGGGCTACACGCCGCAAGATGCCGTCCATGTCCGGTAATGGAGATGTCATCTTACGGGTGTTAGAATTTCTAGCACGTAAGTCCACTACAACTCGCATTCGCGGAGGGTTTGACTTTGGCTTAGGTATTATCAACATGGGGGCAGTATTGCCCGAGCTGGAAACTTTCCAACGGCCAGAATTGAGGTAAGCTTTCCTCTTCTCATCCCATTGAGGTCTTAACGCTTCAGGGCATCTTGATGGACGCCAAGGTAATATTTTATTCTCATCAATGAATGGAATGGTATGATTGATTGCCCGCAACGGCGGTAATGGAGTATCTGAGGCAGTACGGCATATAGGTCGGGCATAGTCTAATAACTCGTCTCGTGCGGCTTGGATAACATCCTCATTCAAGCGGGAAGCCCCAGCAAGAATTCGGGAGGTGGCAACACCTTCTAATGGTAAGGCATCAGCACTTCCAACCAAGACACGCGCGGGGTTAAATCCAATGCTTACCTTATGTTGGTACAGCCAAGACGTGCCTAAAATCATATCATATCCACTGATATTGGCAACAAAGAAGGTACGGTCTGCGTTGACGTCTTGATAGCGGCAATTAACCGTAACTGAATGGTTAATTTTTGAACGTGATCCTTGCACGGCTAACTGCAAAGTGATCAGCGCTGCCAATTCGCTTCTTGGCAGTTTCAATT
This sequence comes from Mycena leptocephala, assembly GCA_029378395.1. Lineage (NCBI taxonomy): Eukaryota > Fungi > Basidiomycota > Agaricomycetes > Agaricales > Mycenaceae > Mycena > Mycena leptocephala. The sequence goes on along the minus strand of JARJLF010000709.1, from coordinate 134,065 downwards.
GATCGGCGACTGTCGTCGAAATTAAATCACCAAGTGATCCGGAGTCTACAAGAGCTCGAACCGGATGCCCATTGACTAAGACAACAATAATTAATGGCTTTGCAACCATTCGTTGAGGAGTGCGGGGTACTGAAGACGTGCGTGCAATACCTCGCACGCTATCCGGAGGTATTTGCACTCCCGAGCAATCCAACATGATCCCGTCATCAACGGTACTGCCAAAGATGCTTGTGAAGTAATTCGCTTCCGCACCATCGTGCCATCCGTGTTCTTGAGAACTCCGTGCCAGCGCATACTTTGCCTTCTGCTTCAAGACCCAATTGACCAAGTCGAATCGGGGATTCATTAGCGCCGTCTCGAGGATCGGCACCACCAAGTCCTCTTCTCCGAACGGAACATTGACCAGGTACGTATTAGGTCTCTCATCTTCCAACGCGCGCACCACCTTCTCAATGGATATATGCCCAATTGAAGGTAAGTGCCGGCGAATTTCTTCGAAATACTGCTCGACTCCAGCCTCCAAGAGCCTGCTGATCTCAATGTCAAGCAGTTCCGAGGGCTCGAAGTCGCGAATGTCAAGCTGTAATGCTAGATGACAAGCGTACCACTTTCCCAATTGAAAGTGAGGTACGCGCAGATATTCCAGTGGCAGAATACTGACTACATCCGTGAGATTATCGTGGATTATATAGAATTCAGGTTCTGCTCGGTCTAGCTTGAAACGGCGTGAATCTCGCCTTTCATCGGCCCAGGAAATTCGCTCATCTCCTGGGTAAGGCTGCAAAAACTCCAGCAGTGAGGCCGCCGCGTGACCGAGTATATCACCGATTCTGTGCGCTCGGGGTAACGGGTTACTCAACCGTTTATCTTGGTAGGCAATCGCCTGTTCCCAGACGTGGAGACGACTCTCAAACGTCTCTTCTGGGTCTCCATATATAGGCTGAGGTAAGTCCCACCCGCTGGGCGCCACCTCTTCTTCCTCTGAACCGCTCACGCTCTTCAGATCTGGCATTGAATTCCAATCGTCCTCATCATTACTGGACAACTTCATTTCGGTATCCAGCAGAGACCAACCAGTTTCTGATTCGGAAGGAGTTAGAGTGACGGTCGAAAAGTCTGTCACTCTTGTGGTTAGCCGATACCACGCAGTCAAATCAAAGCTTTCATCCCTGAGTTGGGATTTGGGTAGTGATACTTCGGCATTGAGTACATGATCATGTATGTTCAATACACCATCTGGTTCTTCATTAATCATGAACCGTCCGAAGTCCCAGGGAAACGACTTGTCCAGTGCAATAGTAGCGCCTTGGATTAAGCCGTCACCCAGCTCCATTAAGTACCGTTCTTCTAACGGCACTATTTCAGGATCCAATCCCATGATCTCGTGTCGTTTACGGGCGTACCAAAGCCCTGGTTGGAATTCAGCATCCTCGAGAAGAACAGATTCAATTAGTACATCCTGGTCGGTACTGTGATCGAATATAATATGCTGTTCAGGGCTAAGCCTGTGAACACCGAATCGTTCAACGAGGAAAACATCGTCCTCGGCCATAGGTTCCTCTCCGGGATATGGCTGACAGAACTGTAAAGCTAGCATTAAGTTTTGCGCAAACAAATCTCCGATGGGGTCACTGGGTTCGTTCTGTGCAGGGTTCGAGGCCTGAAGTTCAAATAACGAGAAGTCGACAGAATTTAAAAATCCTGTGTACTCCCCGCCCTCCTCGACTTGCTCACCCGCAATGGAGACGGATCCAACAAACGACTCGAGCACCTCGGTGCTCTCGTACAGCGCCTGATTCAAATCTGAAGTCGAAGCAACTGTAATAGTTGTTGCATTCGCAGGGATTCCAGGGGGTTTCCCCCTTTTCTTCGATATGACAATATTATTCTTAGGGCAGTCTCGTGCAAGATGGCCCGGCTCTTCGCAGTTGAAGCAAGCGCCTTTCGCCAGGAGTTCATTTCGCTTTTGGGGGGATAGATTCCGCTCGCCACCAGGCTTGGAACTCTTGCCAGAGTCCTTACCGGGCTCCTTGGCCGTTGTCTTGACTTCAACAGATGCGGAGTGTACCATATTGCCGCGGTCTGAGTTAGTAGGTCGCCCTCCGCGACCACGCCCACGTCCACGGCCTCTACCGCGGAAACCGCTGCGTGTTGAATTAGAGCGCTCCAACGAACTGCGGGATTGGGTAGATGAGCTCGCTCCCTTGTTGCTGCTGGATGAACCCTTGTTTTTGTCAAGTTTCAACAATACTTCAGCATGTTCAGCGCCGCTCACGACTGCCTCCCAGGTGGAAACCTCAGGGTCAAGTTTCTGGCGGTACATCTCCTGTTGAATATCACCGCGCAGACTGTTGAACAGTTTAACAACCCTTTCTTGGTCGTGCTTCAATCCAATTGTGCTATGAATTTGCGCGAACTCAGCAACATGAGCTGCGACTGTTCTGTCATTTTGGAAGCAGCGATTTAATCGCCTGCGCTGCATGTTTCTAAAGTCCGGTGGGAATATGAAATTAAACAGCCCAACGAAGAATTTCTCCAAGTCGAAGTTCTCTTCATCTGGAACTGCCACTTGATTGTAATAGTCCGCCGCCTTGTCCTTTAAATAATAGGACACATAGAAGACCTGGTCTTCTACTGGGACCTGGCCCATCTTTACGTATGCTGAACTCTCGCGCACGAATTTTTGGAACACAGTCGCATTCATCTCCCCATCATACTTTGTTGGGGGGATCGGTTTTAATAACATACGCGGTCTTTTTCCGCTACTACGGTGCGACGACATACGATGATGCCTAGCTGCAGCAGAGCTACGCCTGCCTGTTTCGCTCATTTCACCGTCGGTACTCGACTGGGGCTCATCTGAGTCATCACTCGAGGGTCCATCTGACGGATCAGGAGGAGGGGCGGTTGCTGCACGGACAGATCCACGTATGGCCTTGTCCAACGTGCTTCCAGCTGCTATACGGCCTGGGGATAATCCAGCGGGCAGTGCGCCCTTGTTCTTGGCATGTTTGTCTTTGCGGACTAAGCCGGCGATGTGTTCATTCACAGTGTCTTTGGCTTGGTTTCTCACAGTTTCAACCACAGCTGAGTTTCTCTTAGCCCGCAGTTTGTATTGACGGAGCCTTTCCTCAAGCTCCTCAATCTTTTCGTCCTTAGTCTGTTCAGACTTGAGCTCAACCGCATTTTTCCGCGGTTCCGTGACAACAACAGAAGGCGACATCTGTGCAATCACCTCAACTTCGGGCTGCACGGATCCTTCTGGTATATCGGGGTTATCAAAGAACCCGGGTGGAGTTTTGAAACTCTCTTCCTTGATTACGCGATTAATCTCCGCATAATTGTCCAGTGCCTCACGCTGGGCCTGGAAATCCTTCTCAGAGAAAGATCCTAAAAAACTCAGGTTGCCCCAATTTCTGGGGTCTGCGCCCTTTCCTTTATTTTCTGAAGGGCCAGCAACGACCTCAGAAGTAGGGCTGATTGAAATCAACTGTTCCGTAGGTGCACGGGTGTCAATAGAGTCATGTCCGATCTTTTCGGCAGCTCCATTCGGGTTGGAAAAACGGTCGTCAGGGACACTGTTCTGAGTCCTTTCCGAGCTGATTTCTCCAATCATTGGCTCAACCTTCGCTTGAGCAAGCGCTGCTGCAGGCATTGCAGCCTCAGCCAGGGCTTGGTATCTTTGAGCCAATGCAAGGTAATCTTCACGGCTCATCTCATTGGTAGCACGCATTACAGTAGAAGGAGAACTTTCTCTGCCAATGGTATCAATATTTTTATTGTTGCTACCCGACAACGATCGCGCACGGTGTGTGCGAGCGTTTCCACGTGTGACAGAGATCCAATCTCCATCTTCTGGGCCTGCAGTCCCAGGATTTCCGAAGTCCACACCGCCTCTGAGAGGGGTGAACTCGGAAGAAGGGCGCCCGGTGTCAGTGACACTGACGGACTGACCACGCTCTCCAGGAGCGGGTCCCCCAGTCACCACTGTGCTGTACAGAGTGGCTATGGGGCTGGTATCACCACGGCTCGCGCCCTCCATGCCATTACTAGCAGTAGAGGGAGACGAGGTGGGGTTGGGACCATAGACCGGCGGCGGGGCCTCGAAGCGGCCCGCTCGAGTTGCTGCACGGGTGTGGTGCCCAGTGTTTTGAGGTTCAATGTAAGACATAGTAGTTAGTGTTTTTGGAGTGAGGTGTCGTCTGCTGAGCGGGGGGTTCGGGTTGATCAGACCAGAGGGATCCAGCGAAGCAGAGACAAGTATCGAGCAGTTAAAAATATGTGACGAGGAGCTAGGCTAGTCTCGGCACACGGTAAGTCGGGGGGTGGTCGAACGAGATAACTGGTGTAACAGTAGTATTGACCAAAGCACTAACTACGTACATCACAGGTTTATATACTAGGATCAAGGGTTATGTAAGTAAGGTGTAATAAACGAAAGGGGAAAGGGATTGTCCGTCGCCGCTAGCGTAAGGTATAGTGCGTAAGACCCGGTAAGTCGTGCGTAAGTACGAAGGGAGACGGGAAACGGTAGAATAAATAAAGTAGGAAGTAAACGAACGTTGGTTGAATAGTGGCCCGCCACAAGGTCGGAGGACCAAGGGTAGCTGTATACAAAAAGAACCGAGAACAGCCCCATAGCGTTTATAACAACGGAAAACCGCATCGCATCTGAGCAGTTGTCCGCTCCTCGACAGGATTGTAGAACGGGTCGTGTTACAAAATTCAGGGAAGGCTAGACTTTTGGGCGGATCCACCTCTGTACTTTAGAATAGCGAACCATACGACCAGATATTCTCTGGGGCGTATCAAAATCCTCTAAATAAACCGCACACATCTCACTATTCTCATAGTCTCGCGCAGCGACACCATTATCTCCCCCAAGGACGAACACTCTCTACTTGCCCTTACCACCACCACCTATCGGCATCTAGCAGAGGCGCAGTCAACATCACACCGTCGCAACAATGTCCAGAGACTTGATGGTATGGTACGGGTCAAAAACGGCCGTATACGGCCGACGACAGGGTGAAAAAAAAATTGCTCCACCTCCAGGAGTATAACGGAAGGCGTCTGACCATTATATCTGATCTCTGCGATGCATCTGGGTTGCTACCTGAGGAGTTGGGTTGAATTGCGCTGAAAATCCTTCGTGAAAATATTGTTCTTATCCAGAACTCGTCGTGAAACCAGGCTGTATGGGTCGCAACTGAGAGCCATTCAGGTTCGATGGTTTCAGTGTAGTAAGGCAATTCTTTACTCTATGTAAGCTCGACTACTCAAGGAACGCCTCCTATCAATTGCAATTGCAACGGTTCCCGTAAAATACATCTACAGTAGAATATTGACCTGGTTTCAGTGTCCTGTTAACTGGCCAGCGTTGAATGTGTGTATAGATCATTTCAGATTTCGAATGGAACACTCAATGTCGTGGTAGCAATATGCCGGCATCTGATGTCGGCTAGTGCCGACAGGCCAGACACCCGGCTAGTGCAAGAGGCGAGCGATCATTCAGGATCAGACACAGACCTCTTTGACAACCCCCCCAAATCAGGAAGTCCGAAATAGCCGACCGACTTTCATCGGTCTGATTCCTGGACTTTTTACTGTGATCCCAAATCTGACCCGATAGCTCTGAAATTTTGCGAGACCCCCCATTTTCGCATACTTTTCACACGCCTAGCGGCTCAGAATATTTTATTTGGCCCAGGAGCAAGCATGATAGATTTTACAACATTTTTGATGGTGTTGTCGGCACACTTCGGCCAAAAGTTGTACATAGATGACGTCGTGAGAACAAATCTTCTTAAAGATTGCGGGTGGCAGTCCGCTCCGTCCACTTCCACTCAAATCGTTGGCTCATAAATGACGTACACCCCCCCCCCCTCCTTGCACGTGTCACCGACTTTGCCAGGTCTGTGTCAGGAACTTTACTATCGCTCGCCTCTTGGGCTAGTGCCAAAAGGCCAGACCGGCTGCACATGTTCGCATCAATGGCAGCCCCGTGGCACTGCTGGGTTTAAATTTTAGCTCATTCCGCTTGACTTTTTCACCCTGTTTGAGATTAGTTTCGGATCACCGTATATACGGGTTGGACAGGCCCCGGGAAGCTCCTGCAAAGGATTGTCCGGAAAAGTGGCTTTTTGAGGGCAAAAATTTACGATTTCTTTGTCTGGAAAGTGGCTTTTTTAGGCCAGAAACCGGCGACCATTGTCCGAGAAAGTGGCTTTTTCAGGCGAGATCTTGAGATTTTTTTTGGCAAGTTGGTACCATTTGATCTCGCGATCAGGATATTGCGTCAACTGAGAACTAGTTCTCGATGAACCGCCGGGACTGCACAGGCAGTCTATCGTACGTCTTTCTAGGCTTGCTCTGGGTAGTGTCGCGGATTTTTCGAATTTCTGCTGATTTTCTGGGGATTTTTCGCCCCCCAAACACGTGATGACCATTGTCCGAAAAGTGGCTTTTCGAGGCCCAGACGCCTCAACCGAGTCGCTTTTTGAGGTCAGATCTGAAGAATTTTCTGGACAATCCTTTGCAGGAGCTTCCCGGGGCCTGGTTGGACACCGTATACGGCCGTATTTTTGACGGGTATTACGGTGTACGGTACGGCCAATTCCGTACCGTCGAATGTCTGGTTCAAAGGGCTGACGGGACGGTAAGGGTACCGTATTACGGGTGCCGTAAAGCCGTCTATTACGGGTCCGGTCAGCAGCCTAAGCCATGTCAACGAGCAGTAAGCTGCTACTTAGCCGGACCAATCATCCTCGATGGTCTCAGCTTATCATACGATCAGGAGAATAATAAAGTACAAAACCTTTACAGTGACCCTTAACTGAAACACCGCACTGGTGTCCTGGACCTGGATAGAACTGTCTTCCTCTCTGTTCCATTTTTTTGCTTCAGAGTCCAGACCATCGGGCCGCAATCAAAACCTACTTCTGCTGGGCTTTTTTCCCTCAATCAACGGACGACAATGGCCTACGGAAATTTCCCTCCGCTTGCAGCGAAATTCAAAGCGTTGGGGTGGTCCCCTATCCATGCCATGCATGCATATGCTTTCGACCTTTGCTGCATTGAAACTGCTGAGGTTGAGCCCAAGTTGAGCCTGTATAAAGCCTTTTGTTGAGTAAGTACTTGGATTTATGTCAGCTGACATTCGCCTTCGTGAATCGGTACACGTTTCGAGGCGATGGACATTCATCTCCCGGACAACGGTGTTGCTTGAATATCATTTTTTACCCTCCTCCTCCAGTTGGAGTCCCCGCCCCCACGCATTTGTTGCTGTATTTTGAATTCTGGCCACAGATTTCCCTGCATTGTGCAGGAAGCTTGAGTTATTCACCAGCAGCCACCACGGAAGAGTTCGTGTCTGTCACCGAAGATTGCTTTATATATATGCTGGTGAAATTGAATGACTACTGGATCGAGGGGAGGAATCCATTTTTTAATTTGGGCCCCACTGACGCTTTCACCGAAGGAGCGACCGTCGCGGAGAGATTGAGCCCAATCAATCTTATTCATGTTTCCTATGTTCATTCTAACGCGTGCTTTCAGGTTCGCGTTGCTGGATTGAGGAGCGAGATGTAATTGGACCTGCGTATTTCATGTGATTTGCAAGACTCAGATTCATAACGATGGTGGATCGTACTGCATCACCAGAGTTCAACACCCACATCAGCCCTTGGTCAATGAGACCTATACCCTCTACGCCAATTAAAAAACAGATCACACTGTTTGATTCCTGGCGAAATAATTTGCTATTTCAAGTTTCACCTTGAGTGAGGCTATTTCAAGGCTATTTTTGCTTTGACTTAATGTCAAGATAGGTGCGTGTAGACCGAATCGTCGTAGGCGAGCATAATCAAGCTGTAAATCAGACCAGTTCTCCATGTTTGCGATGCATGAACAAATTTCATCCATGTAATTCGGTTTGTTAGATCACAGCAGTTGGGTACAATTATAGCGGGTGAAATTCCATAGAAAGAATGTAGTACGTTTGTATGTAGCCTGAGGAAAAGACAGACACTCAAACACTAGTAAAGTTTGTTTAGTACTCCTCTGGGCAATGTAAGCAATCCACAGCAGTCCGACAGCCGAGATGAGAGGAGGCACTTCAGAATAGGAATGAGATTGGCAAGACATGATCTAGAATATATAATTGCGGGTATATGTAACGTGCATGCGGTGCCAAAGTAGATATAGTCATAAGAGGTGCAGATATGAAACATACATATACACGAAGAAGGGTGAGGGATAACACGAGGAAGATGTAGTGGAGATCGAGTAAAGTAACGAGGAAGAGAAGATAGAAGGACGAAGCATGGAGGAAGAAATTGAAATTTGAATAACAAAAATGAAAAGAAAAAGCCAAGGCCTGGAAGGCAGGCAAGGACCCCACGCTCGCCCCTGCTCTACATCCACCCACCATTGCGCGCCCGTGCCGTGTGCATCCGCTGCCCACCTACACCCGCGCCACCCGCTCGTACTCCTTCCTTTCTATGCGCTGCTCCAACTCAACGCGCACCTCCGCAACGGGGATGTTCCGGCCCTGGAGTAGCTCCTTCACCGCGAGGATCGTCCCCCTCGGTACATGCCATGGGGAAAGGGGAATGCACTTGTGCCAGGGGGTTTATCAGGCCTACCCATGCACGAGCGATGGATTGACTAGGATATGCGACGCCAGTGAGGACCCGCCAGGCCGAGGATTGGCCCATGCGACTCTGAGGACTGCGTGTGGTGCGTGTGCGGTGGCAAACAATACCCGGATCCACTCGACAAAAGGTGATACACGGTACAGGCGATGGTGGCGGGTGGATCGAAGTCCGTGGGGAAGTGTAGGGGTACGAGGGTCGAGATAGTGGATGCGTGGGCCGTCTAGCATGTAGCAATACATCGACACATCGGTTGTGGATGCGGGTTCCCCGCGCAGATGGGAGGAGATCAGGAATAAGGCGTAAGGTGCGGACAAGGATACGAGCCGGGCAGAGGAGGAACACGTGGAGCGCGGGGCCATGAAGGGAGCAGCGCTCTCGTCTCGTCTTCGTTCTCGCTCCGCATGTTGCGCAGCGATCGTGAGGTGGGGACCGGCATCGCACAGTGGTCGCGTACGCATACGCGAAGAGCACAAGCAACAAGCACACGAGTGCGTGCGCGCGCGGTCTCGCACTCGCGGTGGATCGATGTGAGGTGCATCCCCCGAGATCTATGTGCACCCGGTATAGTGTTGCCGCAACTCAAGTCGCGCGAATTCGACTTAACGAGCTTAGCGGCCACAGATCACATCCATTCTGGGGTATTAGGGGGTCAGCAACTGGAGTTACAATAGGTCCATCATGTTCACACGGCATTTAGTGAAATAATGATTGACCGCGGAGAAACATGGGAATTAACGTAACTCAAGTCGCCGACTTGAGTCGGCGACTTCGGGAGCAATAAATGACGTATTACTCAATGACAAAGTGACGTTACCAGAAATGGTTGATACATATCAGAGAGGCATCATAATGGTCTGTTTGACAGGCCTAATATCCGGGAAAATATGCGAAGGTAAGTCAGCAAATGAGTTAAGTCGAATTCGCGCGACTTGAGTCGCGGCAACACTAACCCGGTAGGAGCGCTTCCGCATCGCTGGGATACATGCACACAGGACATGCGACCGCGCGCTTGAGGCTCCTGCAGCCGCGCCAGATGACCAGCGCGGTAACGAGTACCAGATCCCATTTCTCCAAACAACGCGGTGGACGATGCTCTTGTTGTTGTCGTCTTCTCAATGGCGGGCCGCCGCGGGCGAGCAGCGTTGCGGTGGTCGGGCGGACGGGGACTGCGGTGTGTAGCTGGGGCATGGGCTTTACGTGTGAGGGTAAGAAGACGGGCGCTGGCTGTCTCGGAGTCCATCGATACAGAGGGCCACGCTTTGTCCGATACACGCACGGAAGACGAGCACGCGAGGGTCGAGGTCGTCGTCGAGCTCGCCTCGTTCGAAGTCTGCTAGATGTCTAGCACCTTGAGGTATGCGGTATGCGAGAGTGTTGCTGTACGCCTCGAGCTTGCCGTCTAGCGCCAAGCACCCTCGCTCAGCCTCTGCGCACAGGAAGGACGTGCGCGCGCGGAATCACTGGGGTACGCAACGAATGGTCGCTACAACGTCTGTAGTGGGGATTAGGATTCTAGGATCGCGTTCAGTGAAGGCGGCAGACTGCATACATTTGTGAAACACAGCCCGCTGCCCCGCTATTCCCACAAGTGCGCAGCTCGGGCCCCGGTGGTTGGAGAACGCAAAGGCGTACTCCGCTCCCCCTCTCCTTTGCGTGCCTGTGTTGCGCGGACGCTCTCCTCGCACCGCTGGAAGCCCGGCAGATGCTGATGTCTAAAACGAAGGCTCCCGATATCTGTACTCAAAATCAGCGACAAATCCAATCAAATGGGGGTGGTGGGCTGCGTACGTCTGTGTAATCTGTGCACATCTGAAGCACACACCACTCCCTCAAGTGCCCAGCTCGAGCCCCGCGGTTCGAGAACGTGCGCTCTCCCTCCCTGTTGCTGCGCGCCTCTTTTTCTCCGACTCTCTGAGTCTCCTCGCACCGCTGGAGGTCGGGATGATGTGTCTAACGGAGACTCCCAACATCTGTAATGCGGATCAGCGATGAATCCAATCCAATGAGGGTGTGGGCTGCGTACTGGGTAATCTGTGCACATTTGAAGCGCCCCGCGCTTCCCTCGAGTGCGCAGCTCCGGCCTCACAGTTGGGGAGCGCGGCCTCCCATCCCCATCGCTGTCGCGCCGACGCTCTGAGTCTCCTCGCGCCGCTGGAGGTCCTGAAGATGGTGTCTAAGCGGAGACTCTCGACGTCTGTAGTGAAGATGAAGATCAGCGATGAGTTCAGCGATGGTGGTGGTTCGTGCACGCGTACATCTATCTCGGTCTGCACACACACCGCTGCACTCGAGTCTGCCGAGGTCGAGATAGAGTGCGCAGTTCGGCCTGCGGGTTTTGGAACATGTACTTCCCCTCCTTGTCGTTACTGTTGCTGTACCGGTACGGGTCACGCACTGAATCACGGACGCCGTGAGCCGCCGGGATGGTGGTGATGCCTAAATGAGGCTCCCGCTTGCTGTAGCGAGAATGGGCGCGACTCGGGAGAGTTGGCTGATGCGGCTTTCGTGCTTCGTGCGCAATAGGGAGGAAGAAGCGTGCACGTTGGGGATGGCGGACACCTGGAACGTCCTACGGTAGGGATGCAGCATTCGTTCCCTCAACGCGGTCGTCACCCACCCGCCCTCCGAGCATCCGGGACGCGCGCCAGCCATTCATCCCTACATCTCATCCTGCACTAGCGCGAGTGGGTGCGAGCGCCATCCGTCCCCCTCAGGGTCTCGAACCCGATCCTAGTGCTGGTTTGCGAAGAGGGGTGGCAGAGGCTGGCTGGTGGGGAGTGCGTGCAAGCAGTAACAGCGCTCCATGGCCGCGGTAGGAGATGCCGGTGGCTACGGTCGCTCTGCAGCATTCTCGTATACAGTGTACATATGGGGGCATGGACACATTGGTCTTCTACTCGGATAAACCTATTGCATTGAATCAGAATCCTGTAAGGCTGCGTGGCGGAACGTACATACATTGAGTCGCAGTTGGGGTGGGCTTCGTGCCGGATGCATGACGTGTGCGAGGGGCAGGACAATGCAGGTCGGGCTGGTGCGAAAGCGCAGACGCAGCGTGTAGCTGGGGTAGGCGCTGGGCAGTAGTGGTGTTTTCATTGATGCGCGCACTTGCATTGCAGCATACGGACGCTGCAGCGCACTCCTGGTGCACTGGAATGGATGCATAATGATATTGCGACTGTGCAGCGGGTCAGGTCAGCTACATTATAATCAGTAGTAACAAACACGACCTGCTATCGCGTCGATTGTCTTGCTGCGGTGCAGAATAAAAGTCTTGCATTCAAAGAATCATCACGATCAGCTGCTGGGACCTTGGAGATGGGACACTTGGTTGCAGAAGGAGATCTGAAGACTAGGTTCTTGGATTCTGGTGTTGTTCACGCCCGGGCCTCCGGGAAGGACGAGCGCTGAGGTTGGAGTCGAATCAAGTTTGGTGGTTGATGACAAGATCATGATGACAAGGTCCAGCCCGATCAACCCGTACGCACGGACCATTCAACTCTTCTTATTCCATTCATTCAATCTCAAGATCTTTGCTTCTCCAGTTGACTGAATCTCAAGCTTCTGTGGACCAGTGTAACGTCGTCTCCGCGTCAAGTATGCGAGATTAACGCTGCTGAAATGAGGAGATGGACTCTGATGGAGGTTCGAATCCTCGTAGAGGCTTAGACCAAGCAAAAAGCTATTTCTTCTTCTTTTTATTTTCGGAAAAAATACACCAATACGCCACACGGGTCAGCAAGAATCCAACGGAGGTTGCTTGGCTCCATGAGTCTTCGAATTAAAAGAAACTGTGACGGGTTCAGCCTCGCCGTTACCTCGGGTTGGTAATTTGCCTCGAGAAATTGTTGGCTCCGTGACTCCTTCAACTTTAATTCATCCCAAATAGCACATCCTACCAAGTAATACCAAGCCTCTGTGGACTGCTGACAAGTCACCTCATATGTATACTGTGTTGCTGGGATAGTGCAATCAGTAAATGTGGGTCTGAGTCCCACCAGAGGTATAGAAAATAATGATTGTTTTGTTATTTTTTTTGGTAGAATGTGCTACCAATTGCAAGAGCCAGGAGCCTGTGGACCGAGAGAAAACCAGGTGGGAATCCCTCCACCCACATTTCTCGGAATTTGCTGTACAGAATGATATTTTGCGGTCCGAAATCCAGACACTCCAGTATCTACGAAGACTGAAATCCCACAAGGAGCCTCTGTGGTTACGCTAATTGCCTTGTTCCACGCTACAGGCTAAATCTCTGGTAACAAAGAGGAGGGGGTTCGATTCCCCTCTCGACAATAGACTCAGATTTTTTTTTTCATAGATGAAGAAAATCTTCGACAAAAGTTCAACCTGACATTGAATTCCATGTATATCTTAGACTGCACCGGTGACCGGTGACCTCGAACAAGACTCAACAAGCCTTCATGGTGAACATCTAATAATTAATTCAACCATACTGTACATACAACCCCCAAGCCTCTGCGGACTAACGGCAAGTCACTCCATCCATATACGCAGGGTTTACCGAAGAAGTTTAATGAGGGAATGTGGGTTCGAATCCCACCAGCGGCGTGCACATTTCGATAGGATGTCATTTTTTCCCCTTCTCTTCCTTTTCCAATGCTGGTATTTTTGTTTTCTGCTACAAACTGCTGAGAGGCACAAACTCCGTGGACCGTGGACTAGTCACTCATATTGTATGCAGTGTGGAGGTCATCTACAATCACAAAATAGGGGGTTCAAATCCCTCCTCAGCATTTGTTGGCAGAGGTCCACAAAACAATATGGAGTACCTGCTGGTCTCCAATTCTGAGTTTGAGCCCTGGGCTGTCTTTCAAGGTTGTACTTCTACAGGTTTATGTCTGGCCATCTAGCAGTCATATATCAAAATCCACAGAACAGTTCCATTGGATTCAATGCGGAGTCTACTGTACATTGACACACAATTCCGAATAAATGAAATCTAGAACTAGGAATGAAGCCCCTGTTGAGTGTGGGGTACTTTGTGGGTTTCACTGTATAATCTGTTTTGCATTTATTTATTCCATCCACAGTCTCAGATTGGAATGGTGTGAGTATTTTCAAACCATGGTGATCAGCGAGCAAAGATGAATTGCCAGTGGCATTGGGAGTGAGGGACACAGATTTGATCTCCAACACAAATTCAACCTAAATTCCATCTCAACTATTCAGCTTGCTTTTTTATCTGGGCAACAGGAAGCCCCCTCAGCCTCCCAGGGAACACTGTGGTTGTTTTTTCATTATTGTGTTCCATCTCGTTCCGGTGAGGGTAAATAGCTAGAGGATCAAATCTCCAACAAAAGTTCAACCTCAATTCCATCTCTCTCACATTTACTCTCTTTGTATTTGCAACTCAACGGAAAGGAATAAAACCAAGGAACACCTGTGATCAGGATGATCACCTTGCTTCAATTAGAAGGATGGGTTTTCTAAAGTTTGCAAGAAGCAGGATTTGAACCCACCAAACAACAGATGATGGGTATGGGAAATATATTCTGCTCTTTTTTTTTTTTGTTGCACTGGCGAAAAAACACTTAGATCTCTACCTTCTGTGTTTTTGCCTGACAATACAGAACCTTATCCTCTCAAGATGAAATTGCACCCAAGTCTCTTATTAAATAAATAAATATGCTCATTCATTTCAAACCAAACCACAGGGACACACGTAGCAAATCAGTAACCATAAATAACAACATGGAAATCACCAACAAAATCATACAATTCCTGGAAGCCTCAGACCGCAATCAAACCAAGCTCTCTCTCTTCACCCATGTCCATCTTATCCAGTTCTTCAATGTCAGATAGATCCTCCTCCAGTTCCTCAATAGTCGCAGACGGTGCATTGAGCTCTGCGAGATGAGCCAAGTTGTTTCGGTGTTGCTCCAGCACATCTTTGCTGATATTGGCAACCCTTTCATCAATACCCTGAACCTGTTTGGCCTGCGAGGAACGTTGAAACAGGGGTCTTGCTCTCTCCCAAAACTCTACTGCCTTGAGCAGGTCACCATGTCCCATAGAAATATCTCCGAATCGGAGCATGCATTCAGCTCTGCTGTGATGCACATCCATCTGGGTAAATTCCTCTAGAGCAACTGTGAACAAACTGATGGCTGTATATTCATCTCTGTGGGAGACAAAAAAATCTCCAAGGAATCGGAGAGCCTTGTAGATTCCGAGCTTCTCTTTTGTTTTGAGAGAATTCACAAGATAAATGAATGTCCAGCTAGACATCCCATCCAAATCACCCCAGTAACTGGTATTGCCAAGCTGCTCTAGACAATGAGTTTGGATTTGGGAGGATTCTAGAGACACTTTGAGGCACCTTTCAAAAATAGTCTTGGCTGCCAGTGAATTTCCCTCCCTCAGGTAGAGATCTGCAAGAATGACATCACACAGTGCCACTCCCTCAACATAGCCCACAGTGTCTAATATTTTTCTGGCTCTGTCACAATTCCTCTGCACATCATCCTTTGGAGCACAAACCATCACATCAATTTCAGCGACACTAAGCAAAGCAAGACCATAGTTGAAGGGATCCTGTATAGAGGCTTCTTCAAGAATCCTAGTATGGATACTGTGAGCCTCGACATATTCTGATTTGAGCCGGTGGATTTCTGCCCGAGTGTTCATGATATAATGGTCTAATAAGTTTCCATGGGACATGCCACAAAGACCTAAGAGGTTTCTTGCTCTAATGCAGAGAGACATGGCCTTTGTGTAGTTCCCCAGTGTATTGCAGCAAGTAGCCTCAATATTGAGTGCCTGTGCTTCTCTGTATAAATTTGCAGAAATCAGAGCCAGTCTCTGGGCCTCATTTGCATGCACTTGAGCTGCAGAGTAGTTACCAAGGGACCATTTAACACATGCAAGGTTATATAATGCTTGTGAATGCCATTTGGTGATCCCTGTGGAAAGTGCTAAAGATATTGCAGCTGCACAAAATCTTTTGGCAGAGGATACATCACCCTTGAACCGATAATAATTTGCCAAGGAGTTATAGAATCTGCCTGTGTGAATTCATGTGAGTGCCAACAACCAGTATTAATCAGGGAGCATACATTTAAGATCTGGGTCATCAAACTCCTTGAAGTGTTCCAGGGCATCGGCAGCCAATGTCTCTGGATTGGAAATTGATGAGTTGAGCTGCTCCATAATAAGGTAAGCCTCAAGACGATGGTCACAAGGGCATGGAAGGACATTGTGAATCTGTTGAATCAAAGAAATAGCTCCATGCCCCATGACTCGGCTAAAGTTTTTCAGATAGCATATGCAGTAAATGGTATCCACTAGGTCTGGATGACCCTGTTTCAACCCATTCTGAAGGACATTCTGCATGTTTGAGTAGTTCGATGATAGTCGAGCAACTGTGCTAGAACTTATTTGATTTCCCTGGTATTCCCTCAAAAACTCAAGTAATTCCTGGAAATGTTTGCGAAGAGGTCGAATGAGGTGATCACCAGGTGGCTGGATCTTCTGCATATACTCTCTGATGGGTACCAATGCTTTCAGCCGCTTGTGTTCATCACTGTAGGCCAAGCTGGTACAAATTAATGCTGCTTTGCAACCCAGGATATTATCAATTGGGAACTTGCTCTGCACAAGCTCAACATCTGAAAGGCCATCGGGAAGCATTGACAGGAGGCTCAGGAGATCTTTTGAATGGGGATTGAGTCTAGGACTTGACAAGGACAGTGAAATTGACAAGTCCAAGTTAGATGTTCTGTCATATCCATCTGAGATCAAGGATGTTTTCTCCTTCTCCCAGCAGGATAATACATGGGAGCAACCCTCAGAGTCAACCAAATGGGCGACAAGATTGATTGCAAGGGGCATGTTGTCTGTGAGGGAGAGGACCTTGTCAACCTCAATTGGATCATGTCTGTTGTCCGCAATATCTATAAATGTTTGTCGTGCTGCAGCTTGTTCCAATGGCTTCAGAGCTGGCAAAAATGGACGAGTCCATGCCACTTTAGCTGGCCTTTCTGCTCCTCGCATTGTGATCTAATTTGTATAAGTTGAACATCTAGGTGGAAAAATTATGGGGACCTACCACCAATGCAAGCTGATCCACACCTGTGAGCAGTGACAGAAATTCCTCTATTTTGCCTCGGGACTCAACTGGCTCCCACAATGTCTCAAGATTATCCAGAATCAGGAGAGATTTTGAGCTGCTAGAGAAGTATTGGATGACTGGGCGTGTAAGGTCTTTTCCTGGCTTCAGTCCAACATGGGCTCCTATAACAGCAGCAAGCTCTACTTGGGTTGCTGCAGAATCACAAGCCACAAAGAACCGATGCTCATTATATCTCTCAGTAATTTCTGTATGATGGATGGTGGCTCTCGCAAGACTGGTCTTGCCCATTCCACCTGCACCCAAAATTGCTATCCTGGGTGTTCTTTGACTGAAAAGTTGCAGAATGCTTGATAGCTCAGTGTCTCGTCCATGGAATATCTTGGGCTGTGATGGCAGCATGGAGATTGAATTGGAGCTTGAATATATGTCAGATAGAAAAGATATAATAGAAAAAACACTTGAAACCGGCCTGTTATGAGATCCTGAGTAAAGCCTGCTGATCTGTCCAACATTTATTAGTTGATTCTCTCAGAGACTAGAATTCCCCTACAGAGGATGCTCCATCTGAACTGGTTTTCTCTGACAGAGCTTCAATCATATCAAGTACTTCTTTGTGTTGTTTTTCTGCATCTTCTTGCATCTGTGTAATGTCCTTCATGTGATTGACCATTGGGACCTACATATCACATGCTTCAACAAATGGTTAATTCCCAAACAAACAAATGACACACCTGAAAAATCTCAAATCCTTGTTGTAGTCCTGCCTTGCAATCCTTGTGCAGTGTGCTCAGCTCGCCTTGACGGAAAAAATTCCTGAGCTTGCTGCTATTCTGTTGAGCTTCAACAAATGTGTGGATTTTGTGGAGGGTCCTGATAACAGTAGTCAATATTGGTGGAGTTTTTCCCTTCCAAAACAAGTAGTATACTCTGTGAACTTTCCAATGTGAGTCAACACACTTGGTGGCAATTCCGCTCCAGTGTCGGAATTGATGTGAACCATTAGAATTGCATTCAGCAACTCGTAAGTTTGTTCCAGTAATTGGGTACAGTCATTCTTATTTTGCCTAACAGTCTGTCATGTTGATTGAGATTCATAGTTGTGGCAGACTCAATTGCAATTTACCTGCATATTCTTCAAGAGAGACTGACTTGTGTTTGAGATGGCCTCCAACAAGGGGCTCCCCAGACTGCCAGCAAGGGTTTCCAGAGTATTTGCACTAATAGTGAAACATTTTGTAATGTTGTTCAGTCGAATTTCACTGACAGTGGGTTGAGAGGGCATCTTGTGAGGTGGATCATGGTGCAAGACATTAGGTATTTATCCTATGTGCACATCAGACTTTCACTTCCATTCATCTGCCACACAGAAGACCTGATGCTCGTATCTGGTGTAGAACTTGACCACATCAAATGATAGAGCTGTGTTGACAGATCTTGGAAAAAAAGTCCCAGGCACCATTTGAGAAGCTTGTCCATTGATAGTGGGCTCAGCTATATTTGCCAAGATACCATGATATCTTCCCATGCACTGCTCCATGGTCTAAGCAGGGCACATGCACAGTGTGAATGGACAGAGGATTTACAGCTAATAACAGTACCAACAAAAACTTCCCCATTTGGGATTTTTCCAGATCAGAAGTGAAGGATAAAATTGGAAGGAAGAGTAGTATTATTTACCATTGCACCAGTCAAGTTCAGAGTCTTCAGGCATATGTAAATCAACTAATGATGAATGGACTGGAAGCCTCTTATTTTGCTTGGACATAGCCTCCGGTTGCATGACAGATGGCATTGAACTTTCTTTTCTATTCCGGGTATGTACATATTTGTAATTAATTTGTGCATAGGACTCAAACTTGACTCCCAACTGAAGTGGAGCATGCCGTTCTTGCGGTGGACTTGCAGTGACAAAAATGCCCCATTCTCTGTCCGATGAACCAACCTGTACTGCAAACATCATTCTGAATCCATCAACTGGCACTTGACACCGGGGCATCATTTACCCGCAACTATAACTGTAAATGGCTCAGTTGGCAGCAGGCCTCTGGCAGAGCAAGTGATGCGAACATGGCGGAGCCACATGATGTTTAGTGATAAAACCCAGCTTAAGCTTGGAATCCGTCTTAAATTCAAGCCCAAGTCTCCAATTAATTAGGGAAAGTTGAGATTGACAGGTATATTGTTGCTGCTATATTTAATGATGATATCGCAAACACCGAGCAAATATGACTCTATCACAACATTCAAAACGCATACAAATACGCCCTCACAAAAATCTAGGTCATTTCAACATGCCTAGATGCCGGTAGACCGAATTGACCCCCAAAATGGCCCCCAGACCCATTTCACTGAGTATAAAATATTTTTGTAGCTTTCTTTCTATCAGTAATTGCGCATTAATTAGCCTGAATTATCTAGCTACTTCCCATCTAAATCTGTGCAGAATCCATCGAGATATGGGCAAATCAGTCGCGGGGATCAGAAAATGCCCAAAATGGCATTTTTCTGATTCGCGCCTTCGGTGTTGACAACGGCTGTAAATGGTATGATCATAGCAAACCCAAATCAACTTCGGAGCTGCTTGATTATATCAAAGATCCTAAGAAACAACAAGTACATAGTCTGTTGGGAACTCATCTGTAGCCACCAAATCACCAGTTGAAACCAAATCAAGGTCCTCAAGGCTAGACTGATCCTGAGAAAGCTAAAAATGTAATCCGAGAGAAGGGATAAACAATTTGCAACCAGGTGAAGGATCGGACTGAAATATATGGCAAAATTGTAGGTTAAAAATTGAGACTTGATCAGAACATCATCGAAGAAAAGTGCGGTGCTTTGCACCCTTGGGTTGAAAGATGGCTGTTATTTACTGTATGAACCCAGTAAAGCATCTTTAAATTCTCAAAATGAATTGGTGAACTCATGACACGAGCTAATTTGGAGGAGAAGTGATACACGGAGATGGCCAAAAGCACCAGGGGCAGCATAAATACAGAATGTGAACCATCCCGCCGAAGAGCCCAGCATTGAACCTGTTTGCGGAAATGTAAACAGCTGTGGACTCTTGGCCCAGTAAATCATGCTACCACAGACACCCCACCCCCAGACTACAGGGATCAAGTCATCACTTCAAGTTCTCTCTGCGCAGGAGGGCTATTTGGACCCCAGATAAAAACCATCCGAGTTAATGTTCCGAATTAAAAAATATACACCTCTTTCTGGCCACCCCAATTCTCAACTTTCGGGATGCCATACATTGAAATACAGTCAACGTCGGAATTTATTGTCCATGCGCAGAAATGGGGGGCAGATTAGCGTGGGGTCAAATCGAGTAGATATAGAGGTCATACGTGAATGCGAGAACGACACAAGACTACTTCAACTTGATTTTGATCAACTCAACAGGCATCAAGCACTGGATAGACACTCAGGCTTAACGCCTGGACTGTGAGCTATGGCAAAATTTTCTGGAAATAATGCAAGTCAGACATCAATATAACACCACACCGGATTAAAGCAAGGGCAGCTCGGTCAGTATACACACTTAACTTGTATGTACACACATCGGCATTTACAGCACATTACACAACTTGTTACAACGCCTCTATCATACATCCCCGGATCCTGGTTTACATACAAACTTACACCACTCCCCTTCCCTTCCCTCAGCGTGTCAATTCCGACTTCGTATCTATTTTCATTTCTACCCACCTTGAAGTCGAACGTAACTCGAACCCATCCAGATTTATTTACGAACAAGTCTTTCAGTTCCAAGTCCAACCCCACAATTTGAATTAAAATGATTCCAATCGAACAAACACATTTGACTTGTAAGTAAGTACATACATCGACATTTACAACAGCTAGCTATAGCACTTTACACAGCAGCACCTCTATCATACATCCATCCCGGCTCCCATGGCCAATTTACACACAAACTTACAATTCTCCCCCTCTCTGCCCGTCCACCTCATACACTCTTGCCTCCACGGGCTTGTGCTCATACTGGCTTTCCCCCTGTTCATCAGAAACAACACTCACAAAACCTCAATCCCCCTCCCCCTCATCCAATCCACCCCATTCTTTAACTGCTCCAGCATCAAAAAGATCAATATCGTCGTCGGCTGCAGCCTCGTCCATGTGGGCACCCAGCCCTTGAACATGAACATCGCGCCCTCGGTCTGGAATGACATGTGGATGACGCTGAGCATCGAGTTGGAGCTGGGGCCAGAGGTGTTCATGATGCAGCTCTGCACGCGAACACGAGTTTCGTTTAGTATTGGCGTCGTGTTTGGTTGTGAAGGGAGGGAGGGAGACAAACCTTGAGCACGTCTGCGGGGGAGCAGACTGTGGCCACGATGTGATAAGGACTGCGGCGCCGCTATGAGAATTTGTTTTATCAAATAGACAGCACGTTCGGCCTCTAGGGGTTATTTAGTGTTGGAGGATAGTGGGGATGTAGGATTGGGACGCGTGCGTGGTCTGAGTGAGGGTGTTACACAGGATCGCACAAGGCGTACATTCCGTGGGTTCGTGTTGGGGGTACCTGCTGTTAGCTGTAAATGGGTGCAGGGGCAATATTTACCTGTCCTAGGTCACAAGCTCGAGCGAATGAAGTGTTGTTTCCTGTAAAATCCGATGCCTATGCTGCGATCCTTCCCTCGTGTTTCCCTGATGTTCCCAACAAAGGTGGAAGGCTTAATACAACGTTTGATGGTTATAAAGCAAGTGACAGCGACGCCGGCTGGTGCTGGTCAGTCGAACGTATGGTACGTCTGGGCATGACGCTGGGTTGCAGATGGCAGTTTAAACCAATACGGCTTTGCCCAGGCCGACTTCTACAAAGCGTGAAGCTCGCGAAGTTGGTGACCCTATTACGGGGAAGTCCGATGATATGACTTGGGGTCCGATGAGTTGGGACCTTGCTAATGGAGGTGTGGGAGTGAAATGCCCTGCTAGAGGCAAGTGAGGATGCGGTCAACTTGGTGTGAGCGAGGCTTAGTTGCACAGGTGGGGGTACAGGTGGTGGGGAGAACTGAGCTCCGAAAATTAGCTCGGAATCAACTGACTACAACACCCTTTTCCGCTACCCTTTTATACCTTTTCGCCTCTCGACCACCCTCTTGATGCCCACTTGTTCGGTCCCATCCCCTTCGCGTTTGAGGGTGCTTTTGCAGGAGCGGACATAGCGTGCGTTCAGTATTTGGGGCCACGGATGAGGCTTACATTCGAATTTTGGGGTTCATTTTGATGAACGGACGGAGTGTACGACGCGAATCGGTATGGACACAGGATCTGTTCTGGTGCGGAGTGGGTTTCTGGGTCATAAACGGTCAGTTATTGGTTGGAAGACGTGCCCGGACACATCTGAGTGGGTTTCGAGTGGTTGGGATGAGTGGAAACTGGACCGGACGAGGCTTGCAATCGAGTGTTGGTGACTTCTCGGGTGTGGGAAGAGGATACCAAGCCCAGGATGCCCGCTATTGGTTGGTCCATACCATTCTCGTGGGCTGTAGCGTGCAGTGCCACACTCGTATGTGGGGTACGAACTCGTGGAAAGGGATTTCGGACGATGAGAGCATTCAGCGGGGGTTGCACCATGGTCGGATGGGTGGTACATGCCATGTGGAGGTCAGATGGGGAGCGTAAGCTGCGTGCATTTGATGAGAACCCGGATTTGGTAACTTCGATTCCCGATTTGGATGAACAGGTGCCTCGTATGTTCTCGTCCTGGACTCGGTTGAAGGGGCCATGAGGCGGTGTGCAGGGCATAGCACAAGCACCAGCCTCACAGTGACCGTACCCTGTACACAACGCAACACAAATCAGCATTCAATATTCAATATTTCAATTCGATGGGAAGGAGCTCAAGGTTGAGAGATAACGGTTCGGAATTGAAGGAAAGCAGTCAGATTAAGGTGAAAGGGGCGGATTTGAGAGGGAAGGGCTGGTTTTGAGAGAGGGAAAAGAGGCAAGAGGAGAGAAGAAAAAGGCAAATATACACGCACAGCAGCGAAGCTCGCCATAAAATGGCACATGATGTTATCCTCAAAGTACCTCGTCTTGAGCAGCTCAGCTTTGAAGAAGTCGTATCTGCAGTAAACCGAGTATTAGTATCGAGTAAACGAGGGGAGAGAAAGGGTAAACGAGAGAGAGATGGAGAGAAAGAGCAAACAAGAGGGAGAGGGAGAGAGTAAATGAAAGAGAGAGAGAATGGGAGAACACACGAAGCAAGCTGGCTGGTGTTCATCAGGATCACGTGGAAGACGTTGGGTCCGACACCGCGTGCGAGGGAGGAGGGGCCTTCTTTGCGGACCATCTGTGCATGAAATTCAATGTCAGTATAAGTAACAACACAAATCGTGGACAGAGATGCACACGAAAAAGCACATCGAAACAGTTCTTGTAGTTGAACTGCTGCTCTGGCGGTTTCGCAAAATTGCCCTGCAGCCGGACCATGACGATTTCTATGCAAACAGCAATCAGCAAGTGCTTTGTTTCACCGAACAATAGACAAACACACCGCTGGGGTTCCCAATAAATCCCGCAATACCACCTGCTATCCAATGCCTCACGCATCAGTGCTGAGCCAGCTAACCTCGTTGATGGGCGCACGCACCCATAATCCCCGCCAACGCCAACTTCCACACAGGCACATCCTTCCCTGTGCCGAGGAGCTTCTTGCTCTCGTCATACACCCAGAAGCGGCACATGGAGTACGACATCTGGCACAACCACGTCCCGCTGATCCCGTCGAACAGCCCACGTACGCCCACAGTGCAGTACATCTTCTTGATGCTCTCAATCATGTGCTTGTCGCCCGAGGCCTGCAGCCGGACCTTCATTAGGTCGAACAGGCTGTGTGGGCGGTGTCAGCGCTAATCTATGTACACCCCAGAGTGATAGATGGTAGACGCACTGGGTTATGGATGCAGCGATGGTGGCGGCGACCTCTAAGGCCGATGAGTACTACATCCAACGTACAAAGAGGGTGAGCAGACTCACCACCGAGCCAGAAGGGATAGGGCTGTTTCTTCTGTGGAGCGGATGACATGGCAGTAAGTGTCTAAGTCTCTTGGTCGCGCGAAAACAGGGCCGGTCTAATGGGGCGGGGTGTAGCAGGAAATTGGTCAGGATCTGGGTATAGTGTAGGGGATCACACCACGGAGGGTGGAAGGGCGAGATCGGGAGGATATAATCCGCATGGAGGTCCTGGTCGTGGTTGTGGATGGAGGTGAAGGACAGGATTGACACGGGAGTGCATTAAGTAGCAGGCGAATCAAAGTATGCTCATGCTGAGCAGTGAGAGTTCGTTCGATGTGCGGCACTACGGTTTTAGTGCCTGACATCTTGGCTGGGAGGTCCGTGTTTTAGCTCGGGTCAGGCTGTAAGGGTACAGCAGCAGATGAAATGAACGCCTAGCATGGAGGCCCTTTACCTGTGCCAAAATTGAAATGCACCTGATCTCAGAGCGTCATCACATCATCTCTTGTCTATGCCGTACGGCGTAGATACTAGAGCATCGTCTCGCAAGTCCACGTTTGGATTTAGCTTCATAAGCAAGAGCACAATGGCAGATGGTGGGGGATGTGCTGCATGGGCAGCAGATTGGACTTAAGCTAGACTTCGAGTATCAGAACCAAGGTCGTTGAGGGTCATTGTCGACAACATGAATGCAAGCGGCATCAGCTCGGATGCCAGCCGGTGCGCAACTGCGCTCTCAATTAAATTCTCTTTGTTGTTTGGATACTAGGGCGTCAGGCCTCCATGGACTGGTGAATCTTCACCTCATCCATTTATCTGAGAACGTTAAACGAGGAATTCTCATATATCTTTAAACTAAAAAAAACCACTTGTTTGCATGAGTCGACTTGGGCGTTCCCAGATTCCCAGTCCAGATCTGGACTCTTCTTTCCAAGCCGAGATTGAACGAAAAAAAAGAAGCAGCATGTACATATATATTTAATAAGCTGGGAGGGCGTGTCTGTACAACTTCGAGCAAATCAAGTATCAAATACCCAACTTCCACCCCCTCAGGAGGGTCATCCCTGGCGCTCCCTTCCCCACCTTCCCTTTTATTTCCTTCTTTTCCTCTCCATTTTAAGTGCGATGGTGTGGTAGATTTGCGTGGAAAGACGCCGTCCAATATTGCCTAACTTGAGTGTGGTGGATGCGGATTGGAGAGGATTTGAGGATCTCCTGGATCCTATATTGCGAGTGGCCTGACTCACGTCGCATCACTGGAGCTCGGAGCACGCAGTGTAAAGGAGATTGGGGGAGATAGCACTTGTGCCGAGGGGTTTATCGACAGCTGACCTCGCGCACGCTGCGTAGCAATGATTCGACTCGGAGGCGGCGCCGAGAATCAGCGAGCGAGTGATCTATCTGGAGTCCACTCGACACGACGGCGGTGGGTGGATCTATGTCCGTAGGAGATCATAGAGGTACCAGGGAAGCCATGCATTGCGGGCGTGGTATCTTGAGGATGTCCGAATGGTGGGTGCGTGGGGGGTCTAGCACATAGCCTTAAGATACATATCAATGCTGGGCGCATTCCCTGCGCAGGTGGGAGGAGCCGAGGCCAGGATAAGGTGTGGGCACAGATGAGGATACGAGCGGGGCGCAGACAAGGAACAATTGAGCGATGACTCGGGACACGAGTGTGACGCTGACGGTGCTCTCATCTCGTCTTGATCTACTCTTCATGTGCAGCGACAGTGAGGTGGGGAGCGTCGCACGGGGAAAGGCGGGGTGGTATCTTTGAGCATTCCCACGCAGGTGCAAGGAGCCGAGGTGGGGATAAAGCGTAAGCGCGAACGAGGGCACGAGCGCAGTGCTGACGAGAAAGGACACCTTGGCAGGACACGGTGACGGTAGCAGCGCGAGCGAAGTGGGGATCAGCATTGCATGGGGGAAGAAAATCGTGAGGAGTACAAGCACACGAGCACGCACGCGCGCGTGGTCTCGCGCTCGCTATGGATCGATGTGGGGTGCATCCCTCGAGATCCATGTGCGTGCGGTACGAGTCGAAGGCGAGGGAACCCCGCTGCGAGGTCCGGGTAATTTGATAGGGTAAGACCCCGCTAGAGTCGTCAGGAAGCCAAGTAGTCACGCAGAAAAGAGTGGGTGAGGTGTTGTTGGATTCGAGAAAACTGAAGAACTACCTACGCACATCTACATTAAATAGTAGTATTCTAAGTAACTACGTATCATTAGCGTGTCATTGTATTCTAAGTAAAGTTGAACAAGGCCGCAGTTCAGCCGCGGTGCCTCAGTTCGGCCGCAGTGTTGATCTACACTGCAGCATCTGATTCCATCAAACCGTAGTACGGTAATCACCGTTGGATGTGCTGGATGCCGATGGCGCACGTATCCCTTACATTCGCCCTTCAAGGTTTGTCAAACACAAGCCTTCCAACTTGCGCTGCCACATCCGGTCCGTATTTACGTCTGCGATACTTTCTCTCGTGATTTCTCCGCTGGGATCTCCCGCCCTCCCGTCGATGGTCTGTCGCAATTGTCATGACACCGACGAAATATTCTTCGCCAGAGTCTGAATACTGGTCGTCAGAATTTTCCTCGCTGGAACTCAAGTTGCCTTCATCTGTGCTGCAGTTCAGAGCTCCAGAGCTTTCAGCAATCCCTGATAATTGAGCTGTATCATTCGCTGTCCCATCCTCTTCGCTGCATTCCTCGCTTTCATCATCTTCTGCCAGATGAACAGCCAGGATTTCTACAGGCGCTTCCTGCTCGGTCCCTGGGCAATCTCTACTCAAATGGCCTTTAATTTTGCACCTGAAGCATCGTCCTTCACGACGCAATCGCTCAAACTCCGCTTGGGGCAGCAAAACTCTGGTGTTCCTCCCATTGAAGGTTTCATTCTCTTGAGGATCAGCATTTGATTCAAAGTTATTCTCTACCGATTCATCATCGGAACCTGAATCCCTTGTGCTATTCTCTTGATCCTCTGAGTCGGCAGAACTTTCTGCGTCAGCAGTTCGACCGAAATATGCAATGTTCGAATGAGTGCCGTAAGCCGCGCTGATTCTTTCTCTTTTCAACGTCTTACGGGCCGCTTCATGCTGCGATGCATATGTGACAAGTTTCTGCATAGAACTTCGCTCAGGGTCGAGCCCCTTTCCAACCAAGTGCAAACGAAGGTATCCTCGAAGTCCAGTCCAAAAAATCTGTCTGATTTGCCGTTCCATTCCGTCAGGGAATCGCACGGCCAGTGTCTCAAGATTGCGTTGAAAATCTTGGACATCATTCTTGCCCTGTTTCGCACTGGTAAGTTGGTCTCTCAGCTGCAGTTTGAAATCTGGGGGGAAGCAATAATTGAACAGTGCTTCATAGATCGACTTCAACGTCCAGTCCCTCTGCCGAAGCGCAACATACTTCATGAAAAACTTGCTACAAATCAACGCTGGGCGCATTCCCCGTGTAGGTAGGAGGGGTTGAGGTCGGGGATAGGTGTGCACACAGACGAGAGCACGAGCAAGGAACAGATGAGCAACGGCTCGGGACCCGATCGTGACACTGACAGCGCTCTCAGCTTGTCTAGTCTTCATCCTCTTCACGCGCAGCGACAGTGAGGTGGGGAAGGCAGGGTGGTATCTTTGAGCATTCCCCGCGCTGGTGGGGGTGTGAGGTCGGGGATAGTCGTGTGCACGGACGAGGGAACAAACGAGGTGCCGACGAGAAAGGACCCCGTAGGCGGGACAACGAGACACGATCTGGACTGCGGGGCTGTGATGCTTGCAGCACTCTCAGCTCATCTTCGCGTGCGAGGTAAAGTGGGGACCAGCGTCGCACGGGGGTTGGGCGCATGCGCGAGGAGCACAAGCAACAAGCACACAAGTGCGTGTGCACGCGGTCTCGTGCTCGTTACAGATCGATGCGATGTGCATCCTCCGAGATCCATGTGCGTCGAGTACGACTCGGAGGCAAAACACTCTCCTCGCCACCAGCGTCGGATACATACACACAGAACATGCGACCGCGCGCTTGAGGCTCCTGCAGCCATGCCAGATGGGCTGCGCAGCGACGGGTACTGGATCCGATGTCTCCAGACAACGCGGTGCACGATGGGAGCGGTATTGTCGTCTTCTTTTCTCAATGGCGGCTGAGCAGCGTGCGTTGGTCGGGCGGGGACTGTAGTGCGTCGGTGGTGCATGGGCTTGGCGTGTGTAAGGGAAGAAGACGAGTGCTGGCTGTCTCCGAGTCCATGTGCATCCCGCGCCATTGCCAGACAAGACTCAAGAGGCCGGCGCTTCCATCCGATACATGTAACATGCACAAGACGCACGCGCACGGACCGAGGCTCTCGCGCTACCCCTCGAGCTGCCGACGCCGAGGTCTGCGGTATGTCTGGTGCCCGCCCTGAGGTATGCGAAGGCGTTGCACGCCTCAGCCTCGAGTGCGAGCGCGCCCTGCCGTCTAGCGCCAAGGCTGGAACGACAAGCATGGTGGCGTATGTAACACAGGGTGGCTACTGATGTCTGTAACGAAGCTCAGGAACGTGTTCAGCGAGGATGGGGTCCACGTACGTAAGGATAATCTGTGTCTGAAGCGCCCCAAGCTTCCTTCGAGTGCGCAGCTCCGGCCTTGCGGTTGGAGAGCGCGGCCTCCAATCCCCATCGCTCTCGCGCCGACGCTCTGAGTTCCCTCGCACCGCTGGAGTAGTGTCTAAATGGAAGCTCCCGACGTCTTTAATAAGGATCAGCGATGAATTCAACGAGAGTGGTGGGATGCGTACGCGTACATCCGTACATCTGCTCTGCACACATGCCGCTGCTCTCGGGGCCGCTGAGGTCGGGCTGAGTGCGGAGCTCGGGCCTCGCGGTCATTGTATGCGTTAATCCCTTCCCCATTGTCGTTCCTGTCCAGGTACGCTTCGTGCACTGAATCACGGAAGATGATATGACCATGTCTAAAAGAGGCTCCCGACTGCTCTAGCGAGAATAGAAAAGTAACCCTGTAGCGAAGATCAGAAAGTAATCCACCAATGGTGCGGCACGGCGTACACTGTAGTCGATGTGGACCTAACTGCGGCTCGGGAGAATCGGCGGATGTCCGTCGGGGAAGGGTAGGGTTTCTGTGTGGATATCAGGAACCATTGCGGTAAGTAGTCGACGTGCTTGGTGTGCGAGAGGAAGGGGAGGACTCGAAAGTGTGCTGAGGAGGGCGGACACCGGGAATGTAGGATTGCTGCTTTGCTTCTCTTCAAGCTGACGCCGCTCATCGCCCGCCCGCCCTCAGAGCATCCGGGAAACGCGACACCTATTCCGAGATCTAGAATGTCTTGCTGTGCTGGCACGAGTGGGCGCGACTGCGATCTGTCCCTCCAGCGACTGATTTGCAAAGAGGGTGGCAGAGCCCGGCTGGCAGGGAGTGCATGCGAACGGTAACAACGCGTCGCCGATGGTGCCGAGGAGCATTGACCATGAGCCGCAGTAGGAGATGTCCTACTTGATCTGCGGTCCGTCGGATACCAGGGTCGGGTGCGGGGCGTGTATGAGTCTTCGTCCTGATTCCCGATTTCTCATTCTCCTGTATCACGTACATGTATGGGAATGAGCGCTTGAGCTTTAACGCGAGGATTGAAAGCCCATGGTGAGCAGTACTCAGATAAAGCTATTGCGTTGTCAGAATCCGGTAAGGCTGCATGGCCAATATTTGAGGAACGTACATACAGGGCGGGTTTTGTGCCAGATGATCATGACGCAGACGGGCGCGAGGGCAGTGAGTGTGGGGCGGGATAATGCATGTTGGGACGGTGGGGTGAAAGACAGTCCCACTTGCTGTGTAGGTGTTGGATGCAACTGGCAGCGTAGACTGTGTAAGACCAGTTCGTGGGCCGCCTATTTGGTGCGGAATGAGGTTGGTGGGTTGCAACGAACGACGGATGCGGCGTGTAGCTGGGGTGGCACTGGGCAATAGGTTATGGGCGCGATGTTTGCGCACAGGGCACACTAGTGCGATGAGTTTAGCATGGATGCGCGCAGTTGCAGCGTAAAGACACACACCTTATGCACTTTGAGGCACCTGCACGCGCGATGGGATAGGTTGTGCGGGCATGGAAGCGTCTTGCAACTGTGCACAGCGAGTCGAGCCAGCTGTTGCAGCAGTCGCTGTCTTACGCAGAATAAAAGCCTTGCGTTTCACGATCATGGTGACCGGCTGGGGGACAGGGAAACTTGTTGTCTGCAGGGGGGAGAGATCCTGAGAGAACCAGAAGACGGATTCTGGCGTTGTTCACGCAGCTGAGCTTGGAGTCGAATCAAGTTTGGTGATGACGAGATCATGATGACGAGGTCCAGCCCGATCAACCTGTACGCACGGACCTTCAATTCTAGTTGCATTCATTCAATCTCTTGATCTTGGCTGCTCTGGTTAATAGGAGCTTAAGTCTGTGGACCAGTGTAATGTTGCCTCGTGTCTGTGGGCGAGAAATTCCGTAAATGAAATGGGAGGTTACCGTTCAAATCCCTCAGAGCCTTGACAGGCGGCAAGATTTTTTTCTTTCATTTGTAATTTTGAGAAAGACATCCGAACTCCACACGGGACACCAAGCATCCAATGATAGATTACGGGGAAATCGTTTCAGCTACATAATAACCATTCCAATTAAAAGAAGCCGGTTCAACCTCAAGTCGGCAATTTCACTCAAGAATATCATCGGCACCGTGACCCATTCAATTTTAATTCAGCCCAAATAGCACATCCTACCAAGTAATACCAAGCCTCTGTGGACTACTGACAAGTCACCTCATATGTATACTCTGTTGCTGGGATAGTGCAATCAGGGAATGTGGGTTCGAGTCTCACCAGAGGGGTAGAAAATAACGGTTTTTTTTTGTTATTTTTTGTAGAATGTGCTACCAATTGCAAGAGCCAGGAGCCTGTGGACCGGAAGAAAACCAGGTGAGAATCCCTCCGCCCTTCTTTCTCGGATTTTTCCGGTACAGTACAGTGAGTGTTTTGCGGTCCGAATTCCAGATACTACACACACTATTCACAAAGGCTGAATCCCACGACAATTAGACCTCTGTGGATCACGGTGACTGCCTTGCTCAATGTGATTATTATTCGACGAGCCAAATGCTTTGCAGCAAGGAGCTCGAGGAGGGTGTTTGATTCCTTTGCGGGCAATGGACTCGGATTTTTTCCCAAAATAGATAAAGAAAATTTCCGACAAGAGTTCAACCTAATATTGAATCCCATCTGTATCTCACACAGCAGCGCGAATAAGACCGGGCTCAAGTTCATGGTGAACATCTAATTTCAACCACACTGAACATACCAATCCTCCAAGCCTCTGGGTACCAATAAAGAGTCACCTCATATGTATATGCAGGGTTTACAGAAGAAGTGTAATGACGAAATATAGGTTCGAATCCCAGGAGTAGTGTGCACATTTCGATTGGATGTCATTTTTTCCGCCCCTTCCTTGCTCAATCCCGGTATTTTGTGTTCATTCCGCTGATACACTGCTGAGAGGCAGGAAGTCCATGGACTGGTCACTCATCTTTTATGCGGTGTGGAGGTCATCTACAATGATGAAATAGCGGGTTCAGATCCCTCCTCGGCATTTGTTGGCAGAGGTCCACAACAAAATGTGGAGGGCCTGCTGGTCTCTGTTTCTGAATTTGAGCTCCAGGCCATCTTTCAAGGTTGTACATGCACAGGTTTTGGTCTGGACCATTTGGCTGTCCACAGAACAGGTTCGTTGGATTCAATGCAGAATCTCCATCAACACGCACTTCTGAATAAATGATATCTAAAAATGGGAATGCAGCCCTTGTTGATTGGAGGGGGTACTTTGTGGGTTTTATTGTATTATGCATAATCTGTTTTTCATTCATTTATTCTGTCCTCAGTTTCACGATGTATTGGTGTGAGTATTTAAACAGTAATGATCTGCGAGGATGAATTCCCAGTGGTGTCAGGTGCGAGGGATGCAGATCAATCTCCAACAAAAATTCAACCTAAATTCAATTTCAACTATTCAGCTTGCTTTTTTGTTCTCCAGGCGGCAGGAATTCCCCTCAGCCTCCCAGGGGAACAGCACAGTTTTGTTTTTCTTTATTTTCTGTTCCATCTCATTCTGGTGAAAGGGAATACCCAGAGGATCAGATCTCCAACAAAAGTTCAACCTTAATTCCATGTCTCTCGTGAAGAATTACACTCTTTGTAACTGCACCTCAAAGGAAAGGAGTAAAATCAAGGAACACCTGGGATCTTGGTCATCAGCTCGCTTCAATTACAAGGTCTTTTGAAGTTCCAAGAAGAAGTAGGATTTGTGTCTCCCAAAAACACAATGGATATGGGGAACATATTTTTGTTGCATTGTGGAAAAAACACTTCGATCTAGCTCGACTCGACCTCCTGTGTTTTTTGTCTGACAATACAAAGCCTTATACTCTCAAGATAAAATTACACCCAAGTCTCTTATTAAATAAATATGCTCATTCATTTCAAACCAAACCACAGGGACACATGTAGCAAATCAGTAACCATAAATAACAACACAGAAAATCACCAACAAAACCATACAATTCCTGGAAGCCTCAGTTCACAATCAAGCTCTTTCTCATTATTGATGTCCACCTTATCCGGGTCTTCAATGTCAGACAGATCATCCTCCAGTTCCTCAATAGTCCTAGCTGGTGCATTGAGCTCTGCCAGGCAAGCCAAGTTGTTTCTGTGTTGCTCCAGCACATCTTCACTGATACCAGCAAGTCTCTCATTAATATTTTGAACCTGTTTAGTTTGTGAAGAGCATTCAAACAAGGGTCTTGCTGCTTCCCAAAATTCCACTGCCTTGAGCAGGTCACCATGTCCCATAGAAATGTCTCCGAGTCGGAGCATGCATTCAGCTCTGCTGCGATGCACATCCATCTCAGTGAATCCCTCTAGAGCAACTGTGAACAAACTGGTGGCTGTATGCTCATCATGTTGTGCAAGGAAGATATCTCCCAAGGATTGAAGAGCCCTGTGAATTCCAAGCTTCTCTTTTCGTTTGAGAGAATGCACAAGAAAAACAGTTGTCCAGCTCCACATCCCATGCAAACAACCCCAGCAACTGGTATCACCAAGCCGTTCCAGGCAGTAAATTGTGATTTGAGAGAATCCCAAGTTCAATCTGAAGCACCTTTTCAAAATAGTCTTGGCTGCCAATGAATTTCCCTCCCTCAGGTAGAGATCTGCAAGAATAATATCACAAATTGTCACTCCCTTAACAATGCCCACAGTGTCTAACATTTTTCTACCTCTGTCACAATTCATCTGCACATCATCCTTTGGAGCACCAATCAACACATCAATTTCAGCAACACTAAGCAAAGCAGAACCATAGGTGTAGAGATCCTGTATAGAGGCTTCTTCAAGAATGCTATTATGGATACTGCAAGCCTCAACATATTCTGATTTAAGCCTGTGGATTCCTGCCTGAGTGTCCATGATGTCATGGTCTAAGATTCTGGACATGCCACAAAGACCTAAGAGCTCTCTTGCCCTAATGCAGAGAGACATGGCTTTTGTGTAGTTCCCCAATGTATGGCAGCAAGTAGCCTCAATATTGAGTGCCTGTGCTTCTCTGTATAAATCTGCAGAAATTATGGCCAGTCTCTGGGACTCATTTGCATGCACTTGAGCTGCAGAGTAATCACCGAGAGTCCATTCAAGCACTGCAAGGTTTCGCAATCCTTGTGAATGCCACTTGGTGTTCCCAATTGAAATTGCTAAAGATATAGCAGCTGCACAAAACTTCATGGCAGAGGATGTATTACCCTTTCTCTGATAATGGTTTGCCAAGCCATTATAGAATCTGCCTGTGTGAACTCGGTTAGTCTCAACAGACCAGTATTGGTCAGGGAGCATACATTTAAGATCCGGGTCATCAACCTCCTTGAAGTGCTCCAGGCCATCAGATACCAAAGTATCTATATTGGAAATGGAATGCAGAGTCCAGGAGTTAGCCCACTCCATAATAAAGTAGACTTTCAGGTGGTGGTCATGAGGGTATGGGAGGACATTTCGGATATGTTGAAGCAAAGAAATAGGTTCTTGCCCCATGAATCGGCTAAAGCTACTCAGATGGCATACACAGTAAATGCTTTTCACTAGGTCTGGATGACCCTGTTGCAATCCATTCTGAAGGACATTCAGTATGTTTGAGTAGTTTGATGATATTCGAGCAATGGTGCTAGAACTTGATTCATTTCCTCGGTATTCTGTGAAAAACTCAAGTAATTCCTGGAAATGCTTGAGAAGGGGTCGAATTAGGTGATCACCAGGTGGCTGGATCTTCTGCATATACTCTCTGATGGGTACCAATGCTTTTAGCTGCTTGTGTTCATCACTGTAGGCTAAGGTGGTACCAACCAATGCTGCTTTGCAACTCAGGATATTATCAATTGGAAGCTTGCTCTGGACTAGCTCAACATCTGAAAGACCATCAGGGAGCATTGACAGGAGACTCAGCAGATCTTTTGAGTGGTGATTGAGTCTAGGACTTGACAAGGACAGTGAAATTGACAAGTCCAAGTTGGATGTTCTGTCATATCCATCTGAGATCAAGGATGTTTTCTCCTCCTCCCAGTGGGACAATACATGGGAGCAGCCCTCAGAGTCAACCAAATGAGCTATGAGACTGATTGTGAGAGGCATATTGTCTGTTAGAGAGAGGACCTTGTGAACCTGTTCTGGATCATGTGTGTTGTCTGCAATATCTATAAATGTTTGTCGTGCTGCAACTTGTTCCAAGGGCTTCAGCAGTGGCAGAAATGGATGAGTCCATGCCACTTTAGCAGGTCTTTCTGCTCCTCGCATTGTAACCTAATTGTTATAAGTTGAAAGCATAGATTGAGAACCTCTGGAGACCTACCACCAATGCTAGATGATCCACACCTGTGAGCAGTGACAGAAATTCCTCGATTTTGCCCTGGGACTCAACTGGCTCCCACAATGTCTCAAGATTATCCAGAATCAGGAGACAGTCTGAGCTGCTAGAGAAGTATTGGATGACAGGGCATGTAAGGTCTTTTCCTGGCTTCAGTCCAACATGGGCTCCTATGAGAGCAGCAAGTTCCACTTGGGTTGCTGCAGGATCACAAGCAACAAAGAACCGATGCTGATTATACCTCTCAGTAATTTCTGTATGATGGATGACAGCTCTTGCAAGACTGGTTTTTCCCATTCCACCTGCACCCAAAATTGCTATCCTGGGTGTTCCTTGGCTGAAAAGTTGCAAAATGTCTGAAAGCTCTGAGTCTCGTCCATGGAATATCTTGGGCTCCGATGGTAGCATGGAGATTGAGTTGGAGCTTGAATACATGTCAGATACAAAGATATAATGGAGAGCTGAGCAGAAACTGACCTGTTATGAGAGCCCGAATAAAGCCCGCTGATCTGTATGGCATTTATTATGATTATCTCAGAGAAGTGAATTTTCATACAGAGGATGATCTATCTGAACTGGTTGTGTCTGACAGGGCTTCAATCATGGCAAGCACTTCTGTGTTTCGCTTTTCTGCATCTTCTTGCATCTGTGTAATGTCCTTCATGTGATTGACCATTGGGGCCTACATACCAAGTCCTTCAACGAGTGGTTGAATTACCAAACAGATGTCACACCTGAAAAATCTCAAGTCCCTGTTGCAATCCTGCCTTGCAATCCTTTAGCAATGTACTCATCTCGCCGTGATGGAAGAAATTCTTGAGTATGCTGCCCTTCTGTTGAGCTTCAACAAAGGTGTGGATTTTGTGGAGGGTCCTGACAACAGCTGTCAAGATGACAGGAGGTTTTCTTTCCCAAGTGAAGCAACATACTCTGTGAACTTTCCAATGTGAGTCAACACACTTGGTGGCAATTCCGCTCCAGTGTCAGAATTGACATGAACCATCAGAATTGCATTCAGCAACTCATAACTTTGCTCCAATAATTGGGTACAGTCATGTTTATTTTGTCTAACAGTCTCTCATGTTATTTGAGTTTCATGGTTGTGGCAGGATCAGTGGCAACGTACCTGTATATTTTTCAACAGAGACTGTGTTGTGTTAGACATGGCCACCAAGAATACAGGGAACCGTCGCACGGGCCATCGGTCCCGACGGCTCCATCGGTCGCGGGAAGCGCATCCCGACGCCCTTGTATACTTGCTTGACGTATATGGCGCGCCTTGTCAAGAAGTTCGGTTTCGACAGAGACAACATCGAACATCTCGAGGAACATCATCGGGAGAGCCTCAGAATTGTTCGTACACATGCGAACGAAACGGCGATGGCGATGTCCGCTCGTTTAGCCGATGTTGCCAGGGAATCCGCCGCTTCGATGCCCGAGTCACTTGTAATCCCCGATATCCATGCCACCCCTGCTTCATTGATTACTTACCGCTCCTTTGTCCAGGGAGAGGGGTCGGATGCAGACGTGAGCGGGAGCTCAGTAGGGTCGGGTAGCACTAGCTCCTTTGATTGGTGAGGAGGTCCGCTCGGCGGGATCCTGACTCGCCGGACGCAATAGATGTCGAGCCACGTTCCTTCTCCTTTTGGATTTATAGTGCCTTTTTGTTCCCATAAATAAGAAAACCCCACGCCGCTCGTTCATCAGTCGTTTCTGCCTGCCAGGATGTCGAGTCCTCTTGAAGGCCGAGGTCTGCGTACCGTTTCCGAGCTATGTGAGGTTCCTGCTGCTCTCCGTCTCCTTCTTCCGCCCTTCCTTCTTCGCCTCCCGGACTTGAGTTTCTACAGCGGCGAGCCAGACGGTCTGCTTCGTTACTTCGTCGAAGTCGTGAGTCCCTACGCCCGCCTTATCAACAAGGGGTTTCCGTCGCGCGCCACCTGTTCTGCGGACATTCCCGACTCCACCAAGGTTTTCATGCTGCCGCACATTGCCAATCTTTTGCGTTTCCTCATGCGTTCCCATTCTAGTACGAGCGGCTCTGTTGTCCGCTAACTGTCGTCCCTCCAGGGCTTGGCGCACGTAATCGCTACACAGATCGCGACTTTGACTGGCCAGAGGATTCCCATTCCGCCGCAGACTATTCGCACTTTAGTCCTTATGCGCAAGTTTTACATCTTCCTTGGCCATGCGTCGTACGATTTGGGGGATCGCAACCAGGAAACACTGTTTTGTTTGCTTGGCGACATGCTCGACTCCGCCCGCTCCGTTCGCAAGGAGAGTGAGGATCCGCTCGATATCCCGTATTCCCGTGGTCTGGAACACGTCCCCTGTGTCCCTTCCTGGTTGGTTGATGAGATCCTTCTTCTCTGCGCTCAGGAGGAAGTGGATCCTTGGGTCGGAGAGAAGTACTGGGTTAGGGAATGCGTGCAGGACACGAGTCGGCTCAGGAAAGATCTTGCTCGCATGCTTGCGCAAGTCGAAGGAGTTGACTGGTATCCTGACCTGCCCGTGTACGCCAGGTAGAATAGTCCAATGTATGCTCCGATCGCCGTTACATGTTTCCGAGCGGAACAATCCAACTTGTCCTCTTGAATGTCCGTTCCTTCGTTTTCCGTTCCGCTTAGCAATCCTTTATAAGGAGGTGAGTTCTTGCGCCTTCCGCCTCCCGTTTTCTTGCTGCCCGTCGTTCGGCGCTCACCAGAGCGTAAACATGAGCACTTCCTCCAACGAAATCTCGTTGATTCTTCTTCGTCACCTGCAACCACTACTCCCCCTGACCAACAATCCTCGGATGTTCCGTTATTTGGACTCGTTGTGGATATCCCACGTCCGTTCCCTGGTGCAGGTTATCCACGACTGCACGTTCAGGCGGGACGTTACGCAAATCCCGTTTGATATGGTCAAACAGCTGCGTGCGGGTGTCCAGACCGCCATGTCGAATATGGCCCGTAGTTTTCCACTTCGTGTTCCGATCGTTACTTACCTCCTTTGTTCTTCCTGATATGCTAGATTGCTCTCGGGTTGAGCAGAACCCATCAGGACACCGATCCTAGCGCCGTTTCCGAATACTACGTTCCTTCCTTCGCCACGTTGACCTTCTTCATGATGGAGTGGTTTGTGAACCTAATCGGCTTCGACGGTGACGAGGACGTGGGCACGTGGGAATCCGTTTTCGCCGCTCTTGACGCGTTACAACACGCGATGATCGTGCGCTCCGACTATTATCGCGTTCCGCTCGACGCGCCTGGTTTCACGTTTGATTCCGTGGACCCTTATGATTATGGCGTGGGTCGCCACACGAAGGATCTTCAGATCCACGAGGTCAGGTCGAGCGGAAGACTTGCCCATCGATTCGGAACGGCACTCCCTCGTTATGAACCAGAGCTTGGTCCCGCTGGTTATCGTTTTCCCGTCTGTCCACCTGAGCACCGTCTCATTCGTACCCGTCCCAACTCTCCGGCCAATACTGTAGTCGGTGAATAGTTTCCGCCCGCTGTTGTCTTGTTCGGTTAGCTACCATACTGTTGTAGCCGGACTTCTTTTCCGTTCCTGTTTCGGAGAATCAAGCCTAGACTTCGCACATAATTGAGTAATTGTGTCCGCTTGCTGCTCCGTTCCTGTATCCGCTCGGCAATCTTCCTATTCAGATCGCCTGTCCTTTATTCCGTTCGACTTTCGCATATAAAGACAGAGAAGGGGAACACTGGGTCGTCCCCAGATGTCCGCCTACACCATAAGCGATGCCGCCGAGTCCTTGCTGGATCTCTCGCTTGACAGAGAGACCCTGCTGTCAGATTTCTATATTCCACCCGAAGGCTATCCTCGATTCTGGCAGTACCGCCTACGCGCCCTCGTTCACGGGATTATGTGGGCGGCGACCCACGATTTTCAGTTCCTTGGCTTTCTACCCTCTTACCCGCTCACCAAGCACCGCCAACTCTGCTCGTGGGTCGAGGTATTGCTTTGGCACTTGGTAGGCAGAACTCCGTCTGACTCAGTCGAAGGTATGCTGAATTTCCGCTCGCGTTCCTCCCCTAGCGTCTTGTTGTAAGGACCATAGAGCATCGCCGCTCGAGCCTCGCTCGCAACAAGATAGCCTGGGCGACTGTCGACGTGACTGTCCCGGGGAGGCTTTCCACATGCTGCAGCTTGTGTCCTTTCTCTGCCACTTTGTTGGATACACGAATGGCGACGACTCCGTCGAGAGCCTGTGCCCTACCATCCTCCTGCCATTGATCGGTGTGTTGTCCAAGCAGATAATCTTGACAGGGTGTCGAGGGGAATATCCAGAATACGATCGGAACGGTCGCCTGCAGTACACTGAACTGCTCCGCTCGCCTTGCCCTCCTCCTTTCTTGTTCGGCGGCCAGGTCCCGATGTCAAATCCTTCCCTGCAGGTGCTCACTGCTCCCATGGGTGTGACTGGTACGTCTCCTGCTCGATCTCGCCCGTCCGTTTGCCGTCCGCTCGTATATTTTTCTTAAATCCGTCTTCTAGGTCCTTCGTCGATATTCTCGTTGGACGACTGCTCCGTTGGAACAGGCGCCGATTCCTAATCTTCGAGAAACGATACGCGCTCTGCCTGTCGACGTTTCCTAACTGTCCGTTCCTCGTGGGCACTTGGTCGAGTTGTATCCGCCATGATTTTCCCGGAAAGGAAATGTTCTGCTCCTCATAATCTTGTGTGTACAGGATCGAACCCGCCTCGGTGCCTTCTTTTTATCCAAATTCCTGTTTCGTTAGTCGTTGTACTGTTCTCTGTGTCGTAGTCCGATGTCCTTCGTCTTTCAATATATTTCCGCTCGTATTTTTCCCAGTTGCGACGGTATCTTCATGCATCTCGTTTGCACAAGTTGCTTCGTTAGTTTGTAGATTTTCTTCGCGGCTCTTCTGAGGGTGATCAAGTCCCCATGGGTCGCGTGGCCGCCGTCGCTGACGGTAGCCCCATTTTCCGTTATCAGCTGATTTCTTCCACCGAACTCCGCTTCCTCCGCCGACGTCTTCAATATTCCAGAAAGATTCTGGCATGCACATGTGTTCTTGAGTCGGAATGCAGGGGCCAACCGCCATGTATTCTTCGTGTACGGATGCCGCCGTACTCCCAATATTCGATGGTCTGCGTTCCGCTCGGGTTCCCCGAGCGTCAATGTTCTCTAGATGCAATATCATGATTAAACGGTTTGTCAGGCGCACTTCCGCCTGGTCTCCGCTCCTGAAAACAGAGACGTCCATTTGGTCAGTAAGCCCTACCTGTCGCGTATTCTTCCGCTCTTCGTTTCTAAGTCTCCTAGATGACTCATTCCGTTCCCTGAAAAAGGTTACGGCATCATACGACCCATTCCCCCCTTTTCCGCTCCTCCCTTTTCCCATTGTTGCTAACCCGACGTGTCCCGCTCGTACGTTCTGCATCTTCCGCATTCTAAAAATGCTGCTTGATTATGGGAGCAAGCTTGGCCGTGTTTGGATCATTCTTTGATGGTCTGTTTCAGCTGCGCGCGACTGCGCTTCTTCGTGTAATTTGCCTCTGCTCGTGCCACCCATCTCCGCTCTCCTATATCCTGCTTCTCTCTCACTCCTGCTCATCCCCTTACACACGATGGCTCCTGGCTCCTCCTCTCGCCCTAAACCCACTCCCAAGTCGATCCTCAAGAAATACCATCGCGAAGTAACACCCTTCGCTCCAAACGTCGAAGTCGTCGTGGTCCCCGACTCCAGCGAGGAAGTCGAAGAAGAAGGAGAAGACGAGGACGAGGAAATGGGAGGCGAGGACGACGAGCTGGACACTCCCTCGTCCCCTTCTGTTCCTGTTACGCCCAAGAAACCCCGGGCTGCGTCCTCGGCTCCCCCCTCGCCTGCTTCCTCGGCCGTTGCCATCCCCCGCTCTTTTCGCGAGCGGCTTTCTTCTTCGCGTCTGGTGCCCGCTCCGCGTCGCCCAGACGAGCACACCGTGGAGCAGCCAGAGGCCGATAAGGCCGGTCTGGAGCGGACGCTCGACACTCTGAGCCTCCGTCTCCAACCTCTTGAAGACCCCACCTGGCAGCTGGTGCCCGTAAACCCGGTCCCCCCTTTCGATCGTCCTACCGCTGCTCCGCCCATCAACTATTCCGGGGAACCCGTTGTCCCCGACAGCATCGTGGTTGAAATCCCGCCCGAGCTTCCCCCGTCGGCTCCCATCGCCGACCAACGCGCTCGTTTGGTGGAGATCAGCCAGAAGCAGAAGGAGGCCGACCGTCGTCGTCGGGAACGAATTGTGGCGATGGAGGCGCTCGAGGAGTTCTGCACCCGCTGCAAGCTCGAGCAGCCCATTGCTTTCTGGAGGAGCGTGGACGCCGCGCAGCGTGTTCATGACGCGAGAGTCACAGCGTACGAGGAGAAGGTTCACACGAGGGCGGACGAGCCAAGGCAGATCCGCGCGCACTACGATCGGTACGCCGCCGAGTACGAGGGCGTGAAGGCCGATCTCGCAGAGCTGGTTTCATGGGTGGACCAGATCCAATGCGGGATCCGCGCCCTGGCGTCTCTTCTGGACGAGGCGTGCCACATCCACAACCTTATTCGCGCGGTCAGACACGAGGGTTCGCTCGGGGAATACCTCGACCTCGTCATGGACGTTCTCCATCTCGACTCTCCCACCCACGGCATGGTTTACGAGACAATCCCGCTCGCGCCGCGCCCTAGAATTCGCGTTCTCCCCCCGCATCCCGTCGCCTCCTCCTCGAAGAAGCGCGCTCGCAAGGTCGACAAAGTTCCCGACTCCGCTCCCAACAAAACCTTCAACGAGGAGTCCTTTGACCAGTATTTGAAGGACCATGTGGGGATCGCTTCCACACTGGAGAAGAAGGTCGGGAGAGAGCCGATAGTATACGCTGGGGTGCGTTCCCTTCTTTCTTTTATCGTCTGCTCCTTCTTTTATTCCGTTCACTAATCCTTTGTCCTCTAGGGTTGCAAGCGGTGCGCGAGGATGGGCCCGTGCTTCACCACCCTGTCCGCGTCGTCGTCCAAAAAGGGGGCCTTGGGTTCAATGTGCCTTCCGTGTGTTGTAGCGAAGAAGTGCTGCCGTCACGGCAAGTTCTATGTGTATCCCGAGACCGGTACGCTTTCCTTCTTCTTTCTGTTTTCCCTTCCGTCATGTTCTGACCCGTCTCTTCTAGAGGATTTCATCTGATTCTGGAACAACCAGTGCGCCGATGCCGCCAGCGGCTCTTCCAGCGATGAGCCCGCCCCAAAACGTCGCAAGGAGAGGCCTGTGGTGGTGAAAGAAGAACCAGGGGTGGATCGCAAGGGCAAGGGAAGGCGAGGGAGACGGTGACCGAGTTGGCGGTCACACCGGCTGCAGCAGCGCCTTTGCTGATGCCATCCGCCCCCGACATCCTCCCCAACGCCTCGCACGGCAGTGTCACCTGGGAGCCGGCGCTCACCTACGGGTTGGATGCGCTAACGCCGCTCCCTGGCGACCGCCTCGATCGTATCCCGTCGTCTTCGCGCCGTGGGCATACGATGAAGTTTGGATTCCCGCCCGAGGAGTGTTCGGACGAGGAGTGCGCGCGTCGCTACACCGCTCGCATTGCCGCGACGATGCAGTACTTCACGTACATGCATCGTAGCAACGCTCAACTCGCGGGACACGAGTTCATCTTGTGTCTGGTGGAGAACCTCCACCTGCTTCGATATCGCCTGCCCCTCTCTGTCGGCCCGACCCCGTCGCTTCATAGCGACGCATATCCAGTCCCCATCCCCGAATTGCGCGGGAACGTCCAGTGGCGCGCCCTTCTCCACGCGTACGCCGACGAGATGCCAATTCTAATGCATCACACCCGGTCGGAACTGGTGGAGGACGATCTCGACCGCCTTCATCGCGGGGAGTTTTGCGAGCCCGGCTTCAGTGGGCTGGAAGGTTTCCGCGCGGTGGATGCGTACCGTTGGATTACGTGGGACTCGATATCGTCAGAAGTCCTCAGCCGTCTCGAGGACAAGGTGCGTTTCATCGACTCTTTATTTCTTCGTTGCTAACCTTCCTTTTCTCTTTTCCTTCTTCTTTCAGTCTCTTTTCCTTCCCTCCGACGAGCCTGCGACGCCTGCGTCCACCCCTCCGCCACTCGACTTCCCCTCGTTGACGAGCGCCATTGAATCATCCCACCCGCTGGTCGACGACGCGCACGCACGCATGAATCTGGCCCCGGACACCGACACCGACATGGCACCGCCTGTCGCTCCGCCTGTCCTGTCATTCGGCAAGCCCCCGCTGCTCCTCTCATCTCAGCCCGCCACCGGTCCCAGTGCGCCCGCACCGTTGTCACCCGTCGCTGACCGTGGTGCGTCGGAGGTCAGGGAGTCGGCACACCGTTCTTCTGTGGCTCGCTCCGAGGCGGGCGACATCATCGTCAGTTCAGGCGGACGCGAAGAATCGTTGTCGCGCGCGCTGGACTCGGGGCTCAGGGAACTCGGTGGGGGGTCTCGCTCAGGATCGGTCCTGCGTGATGCCGCGGAAGATGTATCGATGGACGTGGACGAGGGAGGCAGGTCAGACGCCGAGACTCTCCGGCTGGGCGCGATCGATTCTCGCGAAGCGTCGTTCGATGCGTTGGAGG
Organism: Mycena leptocephala; assembly: GCA_029378395.1. Classification (NCBI taxonomy): domain Eukaryota; kingdom Fungi; phylum Basidiomycota; class Agaricomycetes; order Agaricales; family Mycenaceae; genus Mycena; species Mycena leptocephala. The sequence continues at coordinate 90,826 of JARJLF010000709.1, read as the reverse complement.
AGGGGCAGGTGGAATCCCGCAGGAGATCGGTCGGGGCAGGGACGGCGTCCGCCTGAAGTATCGTTGTATGTGTCGTCGGGTCATGGACCCTCAATTAGTTTCTCGTTGCTTTAATCTCGTTTTCGTAGTGCTTTGAACCTTGTCGTTTGTAATTTGTATCCTGTGGCGGAGTTCTGCCAATAAAAATGTATAGTAACATCTTCTTGAAATGAATGTGTTTTCTTGCATCTTTTCCTGTGTGAGGTTTTAGTCTTCAGTCTAGAGGAAAGGACTTCCTTTGATGGAGTCTTGAAGCAGAAGGGTGAAATGTCCTAGGATCTGCGCGTTTCCGAGCGGAGGTGAGTCACAATGAGAGTTCGTTTATTGCGCGCTGGAGCGGAATGTATCCGATGGTCCTTTCAGCTTTTCACGTTGAAGGAGCAGTCTGAGGTCTCGGAGAACTTAAGCACGGACGAATATCATGGAAAAGGGGGATCTTTATAAGGCTAGGAATCCGGAAAATAGATAGGATAGTCAAAATTTTTGAAAGACGGCCTTTGTTTTCCAAGCCCATGGTGAAGATATTCATCCATGCTCAGTGTTCTCTACCTTGAATTCAACTCTGCTTCCCGCTCGTGCCCGCAGTCTTCTTGCGCGCGCGTGTGGATCTTTTTGTTGTTAATGATTCTTGCAACGCCTGCCCCGTTTCCGCTTGAAAGTCCGTCCTCTCTACTTCTGGTTTGTGCCGTCCGCTCCGTATTCTGCGCTCGAGAGTCCGTCCTTTCTACTTCTGATTTGTGCCGTCCGCTCTGTTATCTGCGCTCGAGAGTCCATCCTCTCTACTTCTGGTTTGTGCCATCTGCTCCGATTGTTTAATTCATGGGTTCCGATTGTCCTTCCCATTCCCTTAATCCGTCGTCCGCGAGATCCCTTGGGCCATACCCTGCCTCTATTAATTTCTTGTGTGTCTCGATCATCTTGGTGACTGGGATGATTACGTCGGAGCAGGAATAATATGGTATGAGTCGGAAGGCCGCGTAGGGCTCGATTGCGACCGCTCCGTCGAGTTCTGAGAGAATATAGGCTCCGCCCTTATTCCTCCTGACTACGACCATGGGTCCGAAGTAGCGGGGCTTGCTCTTGCGCGATAGTTCGCTTTCTATCTTCGAGTTCCGTACCAGTACTAGCCTTCCCGGCTGAAAGTCAAAGTCAACGACCTTCCCTTCGTTGTCCTTTTCCCATTGACGGATTGAGCGGAGTCGGTCTTCGTAGATCTGCGAGTGGAGTAGTTCTAACTCGTCTTCCCGCTTCATAAGTCGGAGCATGCGAGCGGCGATCAAGTCTACTGTCGTTACTTCCTTGTCGAGGAGGGGAGCCATATATGTGGCTTCCGTTATGTCGAACAGGAAGAGTGGCTCCACGCCATGGGCCATCCAATAAGGTGACCTGCCTGTTGCTTTGCTGATTGAGACATGCTCCGCCCAGAAGACGTAGAAAATCCGCTTCGTCCACAAGGTCATATCTCCTTCGCAGGCTTTAACGAGCGCTTCACGAACGGGATAATGTCTCCGCTCGATGACGCCCTGCACTTTGGAATTGTACCCCGAGATTCGTATGTGGCGAATATTGAACTTCTTGGCAAGCCAATCGACCGCCTTTACCCATGGCTTCCCGTTGTCCGTAGCTATTTCCATAATTGCTCCCCAGCGACAGAGTATTTCTTCGAAAAGAAAGGAACCCAGCGCCTGTGCGTCCTCGATGACCATCATCCTCCATTCGGGCCAGGCGCTTACTGAACACCTTGCGTGAGCGACCGTCCGGAACCCATTGTGTCGGGGAAGGAACATAGTGTCGGCGTATACTTTGTGGAAGAGCGGGAGCGGCATAGCGACGGTCGGAGGAATCAATATCTTCTCTATGGAGCGGATCTGGCACTCGTGGCAGGTATTTAAATACCACCTGAGATCTCCGTCATGGGCCACCAGAAACGGTTGGTGAGTCGTTTTCGTACGATGAAATAGGCTTTATGTCCCAAGTTGTCGTGAACTTGTTCCAGGATATGATATCTCTTCCGCTCCAAAACGTATAGTTTATGTTCCCCCTTGAGATCCTTTCTCCAGAGAGCGCCTTCCGTTCGCTAATATCTCTTCGCTTTCTTCAAGAAAGCCTTGAAATGTCGGCCTTTGAGGCAGTTGTCCAGTCGCTGGAGATCGGTTAAGAACTTCATGATTCGGAGAATCTCCTCGTCCGCTTCCTTTGCCTTTTCCGTTCGCGGTATTACGGGCGCAATTGTAGTCGCAGTGTTCGAAAACGCGAAGACTTCTTCTGTATCCAGCCCTGAAGAAGTCGTCCGCTCGTAAGGGTTGAATGTGTCGAGATATGTTGTGGAGCGGGGGTGGGTGATTGATTTCTGCCCCCAGTTTATTCCGACAATCGCGAAACCGCAAGCTCTGTCGATCCAATCATCTACGTCCTCGTCGTCTACTGGATCTTCCGGAGCGGCGGGACGCCTGGATAATCTGTCTGGTGCGTGCGTTGCTCCGGGGGTGTGCTCGAGTTTAAAGTCGAACAACATAATGGCTGCGATCCATCTATTCATGGTCGCGTTGGGCTGAATGTCGGGGTTGTTAAGCATCCCTTTGATGTACTTCGCGTCCATCCTGACCAGGAGGTCCTTTGCGCCGACTAGGAATACCCGGTACGCTCGTAAGGCGCGGAACAGCCCGTACAGCTCGATCTTGGCCTGCGAATAACGCGACTCCCGCTCGTTCCAGGTGATCAACCCGAAGCGGGACAGATATTCTTTCCCGTCTTCTCCGACTTGTAGCAGAATAAACCCTGTTGCTATAAATGAAGAGTCAACCGACAATATAACCTGTCTATCCGATGAGTAGTCGATCATGCAGATGGCGGGGCACTCAATGAGGATTTTCTTTAACATCTGCATGGAGTACTTCTGTTCAGGCCCGAAGACGAAATCTACTCCTTTCCTCGTCAAGGACTGGAGCGGACGGGCGTGTAGAGCGAAGTCCTTCATGAAAATTCTCATGAGGCCTAGCGTACCGAGGAACACGCGGACTTCCATAAGACTAGCGCAGTCGGGCCAGTCGCGCACCGCCTGTACTTTGGAGTCATCGGGCCGGCGTCCTTCGTAAGAACATACATGTCCGACCACCTTAATGCAAGGAACGGCAATCACCGACTTTCTTGCGTTAAGGTGCCGCGTGCATGTCCCATTCTCTGGAGCAGGCGATTGATGTTTCCCATGTGTTCCCATACGAAGAGCTGTATTCCAGGGTTCTGGGGAATGGTTTCATATTCTCCGTTCGTGATATGATAATCCGTTCCACCCTTTGTGGGGATATCATCCATGAACGGCTGTGTAATGTCGGGTATTTCGTCCTGCAAGATGAACGCGACATCCCCTTGTTGTACTTGGACCGCGTTTGTGTACCCTTGGGGTAGTCGGGTCAGGCGGAGCGTCCCCATTGGAGACTGGAATGTCGTGAAATCCCTTGAAGTGGGGTCGAGGACGCGGTGGTCGAAACCGACATATAAGTCGAACATTCCATATATTATGCAACCGCCAAATGATTCGGCGTATAGTTCTAGGATCGGAGGACAACCTGCATCTCGAATGGTGACGGCGTTGAGCGGTTGGAGATTATGAACGATTCGGAGCGCGCCTTTCTCCGCTTTTGGGACGCAGAACCAGCTTGAGCGGTAAGACGATGATGAGGGTTCGTAAACACCCGACACGATCTTGTTCTTTATTATCTGGATGACCTGGTCGCGGATGCCGGGCGGAATTGGTATGTTCCTTTGTTGCCACGGGGTATGCGCCAGGACCGGGAACTTCACGGGTTCAAAGTAATCCTCCCTGAATCTTCCCCGCTCGGAGTCGTCCCAGGCAAACACCATTTCGTGGTTTCTGATAACATCGGCCACCAGCTTTTCTTCTTCCGACCACAAGAAACCATCGGGATTTATGTTCATCACGTCCAACCGTTCCCTGGTCAGCCGGACACCGGGGCAGAAATCGGGCGGTCGGGCGTTTAAGGGCGGCATTCCTTCTAATGGATCGGACGGGAACCTTCGTACAATTCTGAACTCCTCGGGTAACGTGGCAGGAACGGAGTGGACTTTCAAGGCGACCAGTTTGTATTTCTTTTTCTTCTTCTTTTCTGGGGGCGGAGTCTCAGGTTCCGTCGTTTTTACTGTGAAGGCGTGTATCGTGTAGTCGTATTCGTAAGCCTGCATCATACAATATTGCAGGTACTTGGGGGAAACTTCCCAAGTCTGTTCTGTATCCGTTATCTGTACAACGCGACAATGGTGCGTATTAGTTCCGCTCAGCGCTTGGTATAATACGAGCGGAGGCGCCAGCCAGGCAAGCTTTAAGGTAGGGATTTGATGCCGGAAAAGTGTGGACGGCCATTCGCTGGTCGGGGAATTAGGGAGCGGGCGATATTTCAAATGTAAGCTGGGCGTGGAGACTTGGTCATAAAGGGATTGGATGTAGTCTGCGGAGCGCCTGCCTAAAGGCGTGGCCCCGCTCCTTGAAAACCCGCTGCCGCTCTGCCCTGAGGCCGGAATGGGTTTCGGTTGTTACTTGTCTTCTTCCTAGTCGGAAGCGTCACTTTCCGCCCCGAATTCGGCTCAGTGATCGTGATCTCCTGACTGCTGTCTGTGTAGTCTGTGGTACGGCAGCTCGTGAAACGGAAGAACGGTCTCCCAATCAATAGGTTGAACGGAGCTCCCTGTACGACACGTACTTGCAATAGAAGCTCTACGCCGTGAATGGTGAATTTTAAGTCCTGGATTACTCCGACCGTTGAGTTGGACTGCGAGTTTGCCGACTGCATGCTCAGAACCTTCTGTGGATCGAGCCCGACTCCCAATTTGAGCCAGACGTCGCGATTCATCGCTATGATCTCCGATCCTTGATCGAGGATCGCCTCTACTTGAAGCGTGTCGTTGATGAGCGGATCAATGACGCGGAGCACGTCGATTTCCGAGGATGTCAATTTTTCATCGTGCTGAACCCCGTTGTCCTCTTCGTATCGGAGGACGTACTGCTGTTCCGGATACTGCCCCATCCCCACATCGGTGTATGCAACCTCGACGTTTGGCAGTTTCTTCGAGATCAAGAGATCCTTCATATATTTCCGACCGTCGGGGCATATGGCCAGGAACTCGCGCGTCGATATGAGGAACTTGTTTTCGAGAGCGCAATTAACCATATCGGGTGCGTTCACCGTATCCTCGATCGGCACACGGTACTTTTGGGATGAAAGGTTTCGGGGCGGCGGGCAGCGGGACGGGAATTTGAGGTAACTTTCCCGCATTCCCTGGCGCTTCGGGCGGGATGAAGCCGACTTTCTTCTTCGGCAAGGACGGAGGCTTTGGTGGTAACTGAACGCCATCGAACACCTCCTTCCCTTTGCTCCGCTCCATTTTCTTCCTTGTTTCCAGGTACACCTGTATTTCCTCGTTGGAGAGGTCTTTCAAGGACGTGTCTTCCGTTTCTTGAAATGCAAGTACTCCGGCTTCGGTTGCCTCGTCCTGGTCTTCCGAGGTGGGAGCCGACGCCATGTATAGCATATGCGGGGGCTGCTCGCGTTCGTAGTGTGTTACGTTGGCGGGGGGTGCGGGCGGCTGCATTTTGTGCCAGTTGTCAATCCGTTCGACAAAGTTCTTTCCTTGGACCGAGCGTGGTATGTACATTCCGTTCGGTAGCACTATTCTGTTAGCCTGATTCCGTTTGCACAAACCTTTCCTGACATATTCTTCTATAATGGGGCAAACCCTCATGTAATGCCCGTCGTCGGAGCAGAACCCGCACTTCCCTTCTTTGAAGGCCCTGTTCGGCCCTCGGTTGTCGGCGGCCTGCGATTCCCTATATGCTTGATTCTGAGGCGGGAGCGGTCGGGAAGCTTCCACGTTCCATCCCTGATTCTGGGGCAGGGGCGGTCGCGCGGGCTCCGTATTCCACCTGGGGGTCGGTTCCGCCCTATTCTGATACGCCGCTCCTTCCCGATAGGCTGGTGCGTGCACGACTCGATATGGCGGGTCCGCTCATTTGGATAGGTTTGCGAACGCCGTTTGCATGTCTCTCATCGAGTTCGTGAGTTCTACCATCTCCTTCTTAATGATCGTGGTATCTTCCTCCGTGTCCTGATAGAACTGCCCGGGCGTGCCGTCGATCGCCCACTCCGCCGCTTTTATGACTTCCTCCATGGCGTAGGGGGTGTCGCTCGGCTGGGCCGGAACGACTATCTGGAGTCGCTGGAAGACGCGGAAGCGGAAGTCGCTGTGGATTCCCTTCATGAACATCTCGTCGCGTTCCCGCTCGGATATTTTATTCTTTGACTTTAAAAGGTCAGCGATCCTTTGAAAGTTCTGCTGGTACTCCCCAAAATCGTCTTTATTGGAAGGTGATCGTTCCTGCCCCTTCTTTACTACTTCCCTCAAGTCCGCCCAGGTGTATAGTTGCTCCTGGTTGGACCCCGGGTACAGCTTCATGATTTCGGCTTTGAACGTGTCGTACCCCATGTTCGGCGTTCTTTTTCTCGACCATAGCTGTTCGTCGTCAATGTCGAGATATCGCAAGGCGATGTCGATTAACTCCGTGTCCTGCGTCCGCTCGGTGTCGTTGCCGGTATCCTGCACGTCCTGAAAGTACCTCCCGATCTAGTCTTCCGCTGAAGGCGGGTCTCCAGCTGTAAATCTCCCCCTCGCAGTGGGCTCCAGTTGTGATGTTGACTGCGCCTCTGCTAGATGCTGATAGGTGGTGGTGGTAAGGGCAAGTAGAGAGTGTTCGTCCTTGGGGGAGATAATGGTGTCGCTGCGCGAGACTATGAGAGTAGTGAAATGTGTGCGGTTTATTTAGAGGATTTTGATACGCCCCAGAGAATATCTGGTCGTACGGTTCGCTATTCTAAAGTATGGAGGGGAATCCGCCCAAAAGTCTAGCCTTCCCTGAATTTTGTAACACGACCTGTTCTACAATCCTGTTGAGGAGCGGACGACTGTTCAGATGCGATGCGGTTTTCCGTTGTTATAAACGCTATGGGACCGTTCTCGGTTCTTTTGTATACAGCTACCCTTGGTCCTCCGACCTCTTCTAGGGTGCTTTGTGTGCTGGGAGGCCCTAAACTTGTTTTCAACGACTCCGCTACCGTCTGCCGTTCCGTTCTTTCCAAGTCCGTTCCCTACTAAATCCTCTACAAATCGTCTTCTTCTTTCCGTTCGCGAGCGGGGCCGCCTATTTGAGAGTCGTGAAGAAGGTCGATACCTGTTCCATTCGGTACGAGCGGTCGGGAAGGTGTGAAACTCGAGCGGTGACTGGCGGGATGCTCGAGATGCTGTTTTATTTGAACGGTCCAGACAGCAACGGATAATCCAAGGGCGGCGGTTCGATGTTCTGCCAGGCGCAGCCCTGGAGACCTTGTTTTCGTAGTCGGCGTACCCTGAGGAGCGGTACTTTGCGTATCACTTAAGATGCGCTGGTAGTTTTAGATGGGAAAATTAGATGTCCTTGTTCGTAGCGACGTCTCGTATTTATAGGAATCCGTCTGCCCAGCACCGCTTTCTACTTGTTTTTCCTCTCCTTCTCCGACCCTTCGCGTTCCGTTCCCTAATTCGGGGCTGCCACATGCTCCTTCGACTGGCTCCGCCCGTCTTTTGTGACTCGAGACGGTTTCCGCTCCGTTCCTGTGCCATGCGTGAGATATCCACTCGATGTACGCACGGTGCTCCAGTTTTCCGCTCGCTAAATCAGCATTCATGGGGGCTGTGTGTGAGCGGTGCACGCGTGCTTCCAGTCGGAGACGATTTCCGCTCCCAAGTCTTCATTCCAGGAAGCTGTGCGGGAGTTTCCCATTCCCCAAACGGGTATTCCTTGAGTCGGGAACGATTTCCGCTCTCAGTTCTACGTTCCAGAACCTACGCGTAGTATTCCGCTCTTAGTTCTCCTCTTGATTGGCCCGTTCCTTCTTCATCTTCATTTATTGATGTGCTCCCCGACTTGAACGACCCGTCCCCTCTTGAAGGGCGCTTCGCGAGCTTCATAACCATACCCCACTTGTCCTTTGTCTCGTTCGCGCCTGGCTCGGCTTCGCCGGCGAGCGGGCGGAGCCAAGCGAGGCGAGGCAGAGGCGAGGCGAGGCGGGGGTGAAGGCGAGGCGGAGGTGAAGGCGAGTGGCAGCGCTGTCGGCGGCGGGACAAAGGCGCGAGCAGCGGCGTCGGAAAGGTGGGAGCGGGCGTCGGCGTTGTCAGCGGCAGAACAAAAGCGCGAGCGGCAGCGTCGGAAGGGTGCGAGCGGCGGCGTTGCGGCAGAAAGGGCGCGAGCGGGCGTCGGCGTTGTCGGTGGCGGAACAAAAGCGCGAGCGTCAGCGAGCGCGCGGGCGACGTTTTCGTTCGTGCACAAAGTCGGTGGAAGCGCGAGCGCACACATTTGTCGTTCATTTGTACCTTCTGTCCCCTAATTGGTTCTGTTCGTGTTTTTTAGAGTGTTGGGGTTGTGCGCGGATTTGTGTGTCCCGTTAGTGAAGTTGCAATTATGTGAATCGGATCGGAACACTCTTTTTGGGTGATGCCGTTTCCGCTTCGTATTTGCCGTTCCAGAGCGATCACAAAGTGATGGCTCACAGCACGCTCCAGAGTGCCAACGGCACGTAAGCGCAATGCAGGGGAGACCATTGGAGTGTGCAAAGCCACAAAGAAATCTAAAAAGGTGGGCCCGAATCATTCTGCAGATGTCGTCAATGCTAATGTCAATTCCCCAGTGACCGGTATTTATATAGATTCTTATACACCCATATGCTGTTACAATCCTATGACTTTTATGCGCCGTCTGTCTGCCTTAGTACATTTATTGCACATCTAGCTGCGTCGTGAGCATGGAGTGGCAGTGCAAGAGGGATCAATTCTGAATTGATGGCACTATCGTTCAAAGGATGCAGCGGAGGACTGAATGTGCTGGCCATGTGCTGAGGGGTGGAACATTCAGGGGAATGTACCGGCTGCAGGCGTGAATGTGCCGCCGGTAGGCTGAATGTGCCAGGCACTTGAATGTATGTAAGTGCCGGGTTTGGTCTATCCCGGCCGAGCAGGACCGGATCCGGAGTCGGACATGATGAAATCTGCAAGAATGACGTGTTATTAGGTTACTTTGACCCGTTTTAACGTGGTAAACGACTGTTGGAATGTACTGGATAGCGATATAGGTCTGGATACATCCCTCACCGCTCCCCTACAAAGGAAATTCCTGCAAGAATTGTGTTAGTTTGATATACGGCAAAAACTGCCTGAATAAATACACATAACTGTGCAGAAACACGAGGACAGCAGATTAGCCCTGAGGTTGCATTCTGAAAGACCAACCCTCTGAAAAGAGCGCTTACGAAGGGTGGTAGCAGGAGCTGCTTGTCGAGAATGAAAATTACGACACAACGCGCGTATGTGCAGCATGATGTGGATAAAATTACTGGACAGGTCAGCTATCCCAAGAAAGCATCCACACGAGGACAATGGGCGACAGATGCACAAGGTTGGTGAGATTAAGCGAGGATCACCATAATTCGATGGCCTAGGAGAGCAGAATTTATCGTAGACATTACTGGCCAAAAATGTTGTCCAGTGAGAATTAATACAGTTAAGACACCAAAACTCCTGCTCTATGGGCCAGGACGCGTCAAGAATATCCACTTCGGGTGTGGGAAGGCGGCTAACGTGAGAGTGGCACTGCTCCCCAGTCCTGTATATACTCTATATACACGAGGAAGAGAAGGGGGCAACACGAGGAAGATGTAGTAGAGATTGGGTAAGTAACGAGGAAGAGAAGATATAAGGACGAAGCACGGAGCACAAAATTGAATGTAAAATAAACGAACAAAAAAAGCCAAGACCCGGACAGCAGGCAAGGAGTGCGTACTTAGTCCTCAGTGCTCATGAGCACCCCCACGCCCGCCCCCGCTCTGTGTCCAACCATCGCGCACCCGCGCCATGCGCATCCACTGCCCACCTTCACCCGCGCCACCCGCTCGTACCCCTTCCATTCTATGCGCTGCTCCAGCTTATTGCGCACCTCCGCAGCGGGGACATTCCAGACCTGGAGCAGCTTCTTCACCGCAAGAATCGTCCCCCTCGGAGCACAGTGAGGTGGAGAGGTGGGAATATGCACTCGTGCCGAGGGGTTTATCGACAGCGCCGACCTCGCGCACGCTGTACACAGTGATAATTTGACAGGGAGGTGGCACCGAGAACGAACGAGAGAAGTTTACGATGCACCGGATCCCTGACAAGGTGGTACCCAGATTTACAGAGTACGAGCAATGTGAATGCATGTCGTGGGGAAGTGCATGGGGGTGGTGCGTCGGGGTCTAGCGCGCAGCATTGAGCATTAATGATACATATTGGCATTGGATGCGCATTCCCCACGCAGATGGGAGGAGCTGAGGTCGGGTTAGGCGTGGGCGTCGGTGCGGACACGAGCGGGAGACCGACGAGAAAGGACAATGTGGATGGGACAATGGGACGTGTGGAGCACGAGACTGCGCAGCGAAGACAAGGTGGGGACTGGCATCGAACGGGGGAAAGCGCGGTGTTGCGCATGTGGGGTGCAAAAGCACACGAGGAGCCCTCGATGTGATGCACATCTGCAGCGGGGCGAGGGCTGAGATCCATTTGCGCCTGGTATGACTCGAAGGTGAGCACCAGGAGATGCATAATGTACAGGATGGGCGACTGCATGCGACGCGGCCATATGCATCCTGTAGCTGCGCCAGATCGCCAGCGCAGCAATGGGTACCGGATTGGACTTCTCCTGGCAACATGCGAGCGCCCTCGTTTGTTGTCATCTTCTCCTCTCGATGGCGGCTGGGGTTGGTCAGTGATAAGGCGTAGTTTTGAACACGCCTAAATTCTTTGATTTTACACAGTTACATTAGAGCAATCTAATTGAAGTAAGACACAGGGTACTAGTCTTGTCCCGAGACTGAGTATTAAACCAATGAAGCATTGAAAACTAGCTCTAAACAATATTGAATGAAGGGATTCTATTAGTACTCTTAACAGAGTGACTAGTATTATTCTAGAGTTTAATCAGCTAGCTATAGGACTCACCCGACAAGCTGCAGGGAACCCGTGTAGCAAGTTCGGTGTCAATATGGATGCCAGGTAACCAAGGGAGTTATTGAAGGAATCAGTTAATTGCCGTTGAAGTCTATTGAACCAAAGGTTGAACTATGTACGCACCTTGAACTGGAAAGCCTGGCCCTGAAGTGGTCATGTGCACCAGCACGTCTTAAAGGAGGGAACAAACAAAGGACAACACACCAGTAAATGGATGATTAATAGGGCTATTGGCAAGATACGCCCTTAGTCCTTGCGTAGGAAATTGACAATACAGTCTGTAGGAAGGTTTGTAAGGTGGATTGGTCTATTGTTGAGTACATACCACTTAATAATGGGCTTGGTAGGGAGAACTGGCTTAGAAATAGTGCTTTAAAGCTGCTCAGATGGCTAAATCCCAAGATCTGAGCAGGCTGGATGTTCTGTTCTATCAAGCTAGGCAGTAGGGATGTTCTATTCTATTTATCTGGGCACTTACCAATGCTCATTCTCTCTCCGCTAAATTATTATATTGTTTGTAACCCGCAGTAGCCAGTAACACTATAAAAGCTCCTCCAATTGTACTAGATAGACAGTGAATTATCACCCCCCTTGTTGGCACAAAGCTCTTTTGAGTCTTTTAGCCTTACCAGCTATTTAGTTCAGCAAGACTTATCAGTCTTGTGGGTTCTATTCTATTGCCACTACAACTTGGGGGTTGTTTAAATTAACTATGGTTATTTCAACGGTTTGACAACCATAAAGTCAACTACAACCACTTGTTATTAAGGTTGAAGGGTTTTTAAATCCTATCTCCCTGAACACACACACACGTGCATTATTGAGTAGTAGTCTGTGGTTATTTGGTGTTGGATTGAGCAGACGTTGTCTTGCTCTTTTTGATATTAGATTTCACAGTTGCACGCCAGTGCACCGTTTCATTGGGCGGTGACTGCGAGGCACGGGCTTGGCATGTGTGACGAAGAGGACGAACAGTGGCTGTTTCCGAGTCCATGTGCATCCTGGGCCGATGAGACAAGACTCGAGAGGATCCGCGTTTCCATCCGATACAAGACACGCACGCACGGGTCGAAGTCCTCGTGCCACCCCTCGAGCTCGATGATGTCGAGGTCTGCGGTATGTCTGGCGCCGCCCTGAGGTATGCGATATGCGAAAGTGTTGCTGCACGCCTCAAGCACAAGCGCACACCAGGCATGCTCCGCGCGCTGGAATGACATGCACGTGCGTGGTGGTACACAATGGCTGGTGAGTACGATGCCTGTAACGAAGATCAGGAACGCGTTCAGCGAGGGTACGGTCTGCTTAAATCTGAGCACGCATCCCTCGACATAGCCCCCGCGGCTGGTCAATGGAGCGCATACTCCCCTTATCCCTCCCCGTTGCTGCGCGCCTTCTGTTGCGCAGACGTTCTCCTCGCACCGCTGGAGGTTGGGATCATGGTGATGAGGCTCTTGACGTCTGCAGTGAAGATCAGCGACAAATCAAATGGGGATGTGGTCTGCGTAGGCGCACATCTGGTCTAGGCAATTTCGATCCGTGCAAATCTACGCACACGGGGCCGCCGAAGGTCGACGTCGAGATCGTGGTGCAATCGAGCGCGCAGCTCGTCTCGTGGCTGTCGAACACGTTACTCCGTGTTGCTGTACATGTAATACGAAGTGCGTGAATCACGGAGATGATGGTGATACTTGAGAGAGGCTCCAGAGTGCTGAAACGGGGATCAGCGAGTAGTCCTGCACCGAGAATCAGACAAGCCTACCGATGGTGAGGTATGTTGTGGATCTGTGACTCGGTTGGTACCCAGGGTACGAAAGGTTGCACCACCGGGACTGCGGCTCGCTGATGTCGGTCGCGGAAGTGTAGATTTGCGCGCGGATATTGGGAACCATCGCAGTACGTAGTTGATGCGGTTTTTGTCCTGGGTGGGGAAGAGGAAGAGGCCTGCTGCTGAGGATGGTGGACGCCTGAACATAGGGATGTCGCGTTCCTTCCCTCGATGCCGCTCGTCACCCGCACGCCATCGGAGCATCCGGGACATGTGACTAGTGTGAGTGGGCGCGAGCGCCATCCGTCCCCCACGGGCATCTCGAATCCGATCCCAGTGCCCAAGTTGCGAAGAGGAGGGGCAGAGGCTGGCTGCTGGGGTGTGTGTGCAAGCGATAACAGTGCATTGCCGACCGCACTGGCTATGGTTGCTCCGCGGTCCATCGGAGCCAGGGCTGGGTGCGAGATGCGCGTGGGTCTCGTTCTCCTATTCTCGTATGCAGTGCACATGTGGGAGCGCTTGAGCTTTGATGCGAGAATCGAGAACCCCAGCAGCTTCGCACAGAAAGGCAGTAGAACCTATGGCATCGAGTCAAAACCCTGTAAGACTGCACGATACAGGGAACATACGTCAATCCGCAGCTGTGGTGGGCTTCGTACCGGATGAAGCATGATGAGCGCGAGGGCAGTGAGTGCTGGGGCGGGACAGTACATGGCGGGGTGGCGAGAAGAAAGATGGTTAGTCCTGCTCGCCACGTAGGTCTTGGATAAACCTCACTGCGTTGACTCCGAGTCATATGGGACTAGTTGATGGGCCGCCTGTTTCGGTGCGGTACGAGGTTGGTGAGTGAGAGTGAACACACGGACGCGGCGCAGGGCAGTAGTTATGGACGCGATGTCGTCGCACAGGGCACGCTAGTGCGATGAGTTTAGCATGGATGTGCACTGTTGCAGGGTAATGACACACACCTTACGCACTTCGAGGCACCTGCGTGCGGGACGGGATAAGTTGTGCGAGGATGGACCCGTCTTGCGACTGTGCGTATCGAGTCGAGCCAGCTGGTGCAGCAGTAGCAAATCAGAGCTACTATCTCGCTGTTTTACGCAGAATACAAACCTTCTGTTTCATGAATCATCATGACCAGCAGGGAGACAGGGACACTTGTTGTTTGCAAGGGGGAGGAGAGCCTGAGAGACCCAGAAGACAGATTCTGGCATTCTTCACGCAGCTGAGCTTGGAGTCGAATCAAGTTTGGTGATGACGAGATCATGATGACGAGGTCCAGCCCGATCAACCCGTATGCACGGACCTTCAATTCTAGTTGCTCTTATTCCATTCATTCAATCTCTTTATCTTTGCTGCTCTGGTTAATGGAAGCTTAAGTCTCTGTGGACCAGTATAACCTCGCCTCATGCCTGTGAGTGAGAAATTCCATAAATGAAATGGGGCGTTACCGTTCAAATCCCCTCAGAGCCTTGACACGTGACAAGATTATTTTCTTTCGTTTGTAATTTTTGAGAAAGACATATGAACTCCACACGGGACACCAAGCTTCCAATGATAGATTACGGGGAAATTGTTTCGGCTACATAATAACCATTCCACTTAAAAGAACCCGGTTCAACCTCAAGTCGGCAATTTCCCTCAAGAATATCATTGGCACTGTGACCCCTTCAATTTTAATTCAGCCCAAATAGCACATCCTGCCAAGCAAGATAAAGCCTCTGTGGACTCCTGCCAAGTCACCTCATATTTATTGCGTGATCCGAGACAAAGGCGATGAGGAAATGTGGGTTCGAGTCCCACCAGAGGGATAGAAAATAACGATTTTTTTTTTTTTGGTAGAATGTGTTAACTATCACAAGAGCCAGGACTCTGTAGACCGAAAGAAAACCAGGTGAGAATCCCTCCGCCTGCCTTTCTCGGATTTTTCCGGTACAGTAGAGTGTGTTTTGCGGTCCGAAATTCCAGACACTACACACACTATCCACAAAGGCTGGATCCCACGACAATTAGAGGTCTCGTGGATCACGGTGACTGCCTTGTTCAATGTGACCATTATTTGACAAGCCAAATGCTTTGTAGCAAGGAGCTCGAGAAGAGTGTTCTACTCCCTTGCGGGCAATGGACTCGGATTTTTTCCTAAAATAGATAAAGAAAATCTCCAACAAGAGTTCAACCTAATATTGAATTCCATCTGTATCACACTGCAGCGCAAACAAGACTGGGCTCAAGTTCATGGTGAACATCTAATTTCAACCATACTGTACATGCAACCCCCAAGTCTCTGCGGACGAATGGAAAGTCACCTCATATGTATAGGTAATGGTTAAAATGTGTAATGAGGGAATGTGGGTTCGCATGCACATTTTGATTGGATATCATTTTTCCCCCTTCCCTTTCCAATCCCGGTATTTTGTGTTCATTCCTCTAATAGTGCTGCAAGGCATGAAGCCCGTGGACCAGTCACTCATCTTGTATGCAGTGTAGAGGTCATCTTAATGGGGATTTGAATCCCTCCCTAGGAATTTGTTAGCAGCAGTCCACAACACAATATGGCAGGCCTGCTGGTCTCTGTTTCTGAGTTTGAGCCCTGGGCCATCTTTGAGTTGTACTGGCACAGGTTTCGGTCTGGACCATTTGGCTGTCATATTGAAAATCACAAAGAACAGGTTCATTGGATTCAATGCGGAATCTACTGGACACGCACTTCCGAATAAATGATATCTAAAACAGGAATGAAGCCCTGTTGATTGTGGGTACTTTGTGGGTTTACTGTATAAGTAATCTGTTTTTCTTATTCCATCCTCAGTTCACGATGTATTGGTATGAGTACTTAAAATAGTGTGATCAGGCAGGATGAATTCCCAGTGACAACAGGAGTGAGGGACACAGACAATCTCCAACAAAAATTCAACCTAAATTCCATCTCAAGTATTGGCTTGTTTTTTTTTTTTGGGGGGGGAGCAGGAAGTCCCTTAGCCTCCTAGGGGAACAGCGCAGTTTGTTTTCTTTATTTCTGTTCCATCTCATTCTGGTGAGAGTTAATAGCCACAAGATCAAATCTCCAACAAAAGTTCAACCTTAATTCCATGTCTCTCGTGAAGAATTACACTCTTTGCAACTGCACCTCAAAGGAATGGAATAAACCAAGGAACACCTGTGATCATGGTGATCACCTTGCTTCAATTAGAAAGATGAGTTTCCGAAGCTCAATTGGAAGAAGCAGGAATTGAACGTCCCAAAAGAACGAGCGAAAGATAGGGGATATATTCTGCATTTTTTTTTTGTTGCATTGTGGAAAAAAACACCTAGATCTAGCTCGACTCTACCTTGTGCGTTTTTGCTTGACAATACAGAACCTTATCCTCTCAAGATGAAATTACACCCAAGTCTCTTATTAAATAAATATGCTCATTCATTTCAAACCAAACCACAGGGACACATGTAGCAAATCAGTAACCATAAATAACAACATATAAAATCACCAACAAAAAACATACAATTCCTGGAAGCCTCAGACCACAATCAAACCAAGCTCATTCTCTTCACCCATGTCCATCTTATCCAGGTCTTCAATTTCAGACAGATCATTCTCCAGTTCTTCCACAGTCCCAGCCGGTGCATTGAGCTCTGCCAGACGAGCCAATTTGTTTCTGTATTGCTCCAGCACATCTTTGCTGATACCAGCAAGTCTCTCATTAATATGTTGAACCTGTTTAGTCTGCAAGGAACGTTCAAACAAGGGTCTTGCTCTTCCCAAAACTCCACTGCCTTGGATGGGTCACCATGTCCCATAGAAATGTCTCCAAGTTGCAGCATGCATTCAGCTCTGCTGCAATGCACGGTAAATCCCTCTAGAGCAACTGTGAACAAACTGATGGCTGTACATTCATCTCTGCGGGAGACGAAAATATCTCCAAGGAATCAGAGAGCCTTGTAGATTCCGAGCTTCTCTTTTGTTTTGAGAGAATTGACAAGATAAACAGCTGTCCAGCTGGACATTCCATCCAAATCACCCCAGTAACTGGTATTGCCAAGCCGCTCTAGACACTGAGTTTGGATTTGGGAGTATTCCAGAGACACTTTGAGGCACCTTTCACAAATAGTTTGTGCTGCCAATGAATTTCCCTCCCTCAAGTAGAGATCTGCAAGAATAATATCACAAATTGTCACTCCCTCAACATGGCCCACAGTGTCTAACATTTTTCTGGCTGTGTCACAGTTCCTCTGCACTTCATTCTTTGGAGCACCAATCATCACATCAATTTCAGCAACATTAAGTAAAGCAGCACCATAGCGGTAGGGATCCTGTACAGAGGCTTCTTCAAGAATGCTAATATGGATACTGCGAGCCTCAACATATTCTGATTTGAGCCGGTGGATTTCTGCTTGAGTGGTCATGATGCCGAGGTCTAAGTTTCCATGGGACATGCCACAAAGACCTAAGAGCTCTCTTGCCCTAATGCAGAGAGACATGGCTTTTATGTAGTTCCCCAATGTATAGCAGCAAGTAGCCTCAATATTGAGTGCCTGTGCTTCTCTGTATAAATCTGCAGAAATTATGGCCAGTCTCTGGGCCTCAGTTGCATGCACTTGAGCTGCAGAGTAATTACCAAGGGCCCATTCAACCCATGCAAGGTTGTGCAATCCTTGGGAATGCTGTTTGGTGTTCCCAGTTGAAAGTGTCAAGGATATAGCAGATCCACAAAATTTTATGGCAGAGGAGATATCACCCTTTGCCCGATAATAGGTTGCCAAGACATTATAGGGTCTGCCTACATCAAGTCAGGTTAGTCTCAATAGCCCAGGACTTATCAGAGAGCATACATTTAAGATCTGGGTCATCAAACTCCTTGAAGTGTTCCAAAGCCTCAGACACCAAAGTATCTGCATTTAAATTTTGATAAAAACCCCATGAATCAAGGTGTTCAGTAATAAAGTATGCTTTAAGACGATGGTCACATGGGTGTGGAAGGATGTTCTGAATCTGTTGAGGGAGAGAAGTAGGTCCTTGCCCAATGTATTGGCTAAATCTATTCAGATAGCATGTGCAGTAAATGCTATTCACTAGGTCTGGATGACCCTGGTGCAACCCATTCTGAAGGACATTCTGTATATTTGAGTAGTTTGATGATACTCGAACAACTGTGCTAGAACTTGATTGAGTTCCACGGTATTCCATGAAGAACTCAAGTAATTCCTGGAAATGTTTGAGAAGAGGTCGGATTAGGTGATTGCCAGGTGCCTGAATCTTCTGCATATACTCTCTGATAGGTACCAATACTTTTAGCCTCTTGTGTTCATCACTGTAGGCCAAGCTGGTGCAAATCAGTGCTGCTTTGCAATCCAGGATATTATCAATTGGGAGCTTGCTCTGCACAAGCTCGACATTTGAAAGGCCATCAGGAAGCATTGATAGGAGGCTCAGCAGATCCTTTGAATGGGGATTGAGTCTAGGGCTTGACAAGGACAGTGAAATTGACAAGTCCAAGTTGGATGTTCTGTCATATCCATCTGAGATCACAGATGTTTTCTCCTCCTCCCAGCGGGACAATACATGGGAGCAGCCCTCAGAGTCAACCAAATGAGCTATGAGACTGATTGCAAGAGGCATATTGTCTGTCAGGGAGAGGACCTTGTCAACCTCATTTGGATCATGTCTGTTGTCTGCAATATCTATGAATGTTTGTCGAGCTGCAGCTTGTTCCAAGGGCTTCAGCAGTGGCAGAAATGGATGAGTCCATGCCACTTTAGCTGGCCTTTCTGCTCCTCGCATTGTGATCTAATTTGTATAAGTTGAACATCTAGGTGGAAAATTATGGGGACCTACCACCAATGCAAGATGATCCACACCTGTGAGCAGTGACAGAAATTCCTCTATTTTGCCTCGGGACTCAACTGGCTCCCACAATGTCTCAAGATTATCCAGAATCAGGAGAGATTTTGAGCTGCTGGAGAAGTATTGGATGACTGGGTGTGTAAGGTCTTTTCCTGGCTTCAGTCCAACATGGGCTCCTATGAGAGCAGCAAGTTCCACTTGGGTTGCTGCTAAATCACAAGCAACAAAGAACCGATGCTGATTATATCTCTCGGTAATTTCTGTACGATGGATGATAGCTCTTGCAAGACTTGTCTTTCCCATTCCACCTGCACCCAAAATGGCAATCCTGGGTGTTCCTGACCAAAAAGGTGAAGAATGTCTGAAAGCTCTGAGTCTCGTCCATGGAATATCTTGGGCTCCGATGGTAGCATGGAGATTGAGTTGGAGCTTGAATATATGTCAGATACAAAGATAGAATGGAGAGCTCATTGGAAACTGACCTGTTATGAGAGCCCGAATAAAGCCCACTGATCTGTGCAACATTCATGATTTGATTCTCAGTAGAGTAGAATTTCCTTACAGAGGATGATCTATCTGAACTGGTTGTGTCTGACAGTGCTTCAATCATGGCAAGCACTTCTGTGTTTCGCTTTTCTGCATCTTCTTGCATCTGCGTAATGTCCTTCATATGATTGACCACTGAGACCTACATATCACATTCTTAATTGAGTGGTTGAATCACCAAACAAATGCCACACCTGAAAAAACTCAAATCCTTGTTGCAATCCTGCCTTGCAATCTTTGAGGAGTGCGCTCATCTCGCCTTGATGGAAAGACTTCTTGACCCTGCTGCCATTCTGTTGAACTTCAACAAATGTGTGGATTTTGTGGAGAGTCCTAATAGCAATAGTCAATACCAAACAGAGTTTTTTTTTTCCAAGGCAAGCAACATACTCTGTGAACTTTCCAACGTGAGTCAACACACTTGGTGGCAGTTCTCCTCCTGTATCTGACTTGATGTGAACAATTAGAATTGCATTGAGCAACTCATAAGTTTGCTCCATCAATTGGCTACATTCATTCTTATTTTGTTTAACTGTCTGTCATGATGACTGAGATTTATGGTTGCAGCAGATTCACTGACAATGTACCTGCATATTTTTCAAGAGAGACTGGGTTGTATTAGCCATGGCCATCAAGAGGGGGCTCTTCAGACTGCTGGCAAGGGTTTCCAGAGTGCATATAGTGAGATTCAAACATGTTGTAATGTTGTTCAGTCGAACTTGAGTGACATTGGGTTGGGGGGGCATCTTGGTGGTGGATCAAGGGTCTGGAAACACATAGGGTTTTTATCCTGTGTGCCATTAGGAAATTTCCCCTCATTGGGTACTAGTCATAGGTATCCCGCACATAGCACACATAAGCTGTGACACTTGTCTCTCTCTCTAAGACTCTCCTTGGTTATCAATGTGTCTCCTAGTGAGCCTCCTCAACTCCGCTGATAGATGTTCGAACCCATCTCAAATAAAGATGGGTCAGTCAAGAAAATTCCAAGTTCGTCGCTCGACACCAACCGGCATATTACTGATTGCCCCATGCACTGCCTTCTTTCATGTACCTTTCTATCTCTCCATTTGGTCTAATTATCCCTAGCTAGCAGTTTACATCTAATGTTAGAACTGAATGTGCGAGCAATTCTTTTGACTGTATGAGGCTAAGTAACCCAGGTAGCCTCACAAATCTTCGAGTTCGTCATCCATGAAGGATGCACTTTTGATCTTGGAAGATCGTGGAGGCCCATGAGGATGGATAATTAGATTTGCTAAAAATGACCTCCTGCAATAAATTCAGACAAGCTCACAAGACAGCAAATAGCAGCGGAGAAGCATTTATTACATCAAGATATTACCTGATTCAATGACCAGTACTCGATTGTATGAGTGGATGTTCGAATCTTATCAAAGACATGGCTTTCATCTCAGTTCTTACCATTATATGGGAGAAATAGTAGGTCCCCAGTGATCATCGAGGAGAGGTATTTGGTAGATGCAGGCCCACATTTGATGTCGGCGGAATCTAAACATCCCGGGTCGTAGATTGAATCATGATGCCTTGGATAGCCAAGTGGCAATCATTCCAATAATCTGCTTTTCACCATCATGGCCTCAACATGGTCTCAAGGATCCCCTGCCGTTCTTCCCTCTCAAATTACAGTAGGGCGAAAAATTTTGACACCATCACATACATGTAGCTGGACAATACCTATCCAGCTGCCAGCTGGACAACATTCTATCCTCAAGAGTGAAGGGATCTCATCATCTCAGGAGTCAGCTTGTCCTAGGAGCAAGAGGATAAAGTACACATTATAGCCTGGATAGCACTGTCATCCTGTTCATTCTCCTTCAGACCATCCTGGCGCAGATACTTTCATCGCGAAGAAGCAACGCAGAGAGATTGAGCCCAATCAGTCTTATTCATGTTTCCTATGTTCATTCTAACATGCGTGCTTTCAGGTTCATATTGTTGGATTGAGGAGCGAGATGGAATTGGACCTGTGTATTTCATGTGATTTGCAGGACTCAGATTCATAACGATGATGGATCGTACTACATCAGCAGAGTCCAACACTCACATCAGCCCTTGGTCAATGAGACATATACCTTCTACACCAATTTAAAAAACAGATCACACACTGTTTGATTCCTGGCGAAATAAGTTGCTATTTTCACCTTGAGTGAGGCTATTTTCGCCTTGAGTTAACGTCAAGACAGGTGCATGTAGACCGAATCATCGTAGGTGAGCATATTGAAGCTGTAAATCAGACCAGTTCTGCATGTTTGCGATGCATGAATGAATTTCATCCTTGTAATCGGATTTGTTAAATCACAGCAGCTGGGCACAATAGTAGCGGGTGAAATTCCATAGAAAGAATTAGTACGTTCGTATATAGGCTGACAAGGAAAAGACAGGCACTCAAATATTAGTAAATTTAAAAGGACTCCTCTGGGTAATGTAACCACTCATCCAGCAATCCACAGCAGTCTGACAACTGAGATGAGGAGGCACTTCAGAATAGGAATGAGATTGGCAAGACATGATCTAGAATAGATAATTGTGGGTATATGTAACGTGCATGCGGAGCCAAAGCAGATACAGTCATAAGAGGTGCAGATATGAAACATACATATCCACAAAGAAGGGTGGGGGATAACACGAGGAAGATGTAGTGGAGGTCAAGTAAAGTAAGGTAAGTAACAAGGAAGAGAAGATATAAGGACGACACATGGAGGAAGAAATTGAATAACAAAAACAAACAAAAAAAGCAAGACCCGGACGGCAGGCAAGGAGTGCGCACTCAGTCCTCAGTGCTCATGAGCACTCCACGCCCGCCCCCGCTCCGCATCCACCCACCATTGTGCGCCCGCGCCATGTGAATCCGCTGCCCACCTACACCCGCGCCACCCGCTCGTACTCCTTCGGTCTATGCGCTGCTCCAACTAATCGCACACCTCCGCAGCGGGGACGTCCCGGCCCAGAAGCAGCGGCTTCACCGCAAGGATCACCCCCCTCAGAGCACGATGAGGGAGAGGGGGGGGAATGTGCAATTGTGCCAACTACGTGCGAATGCGTGCAGTGCGTGCGCGGTGGCAAGCAATCTACCCGGATCCGCTCGACGCAGGGCTAGCCAGATCCACTTGACACAAGGCGGTACACAGCACGAGTGACAGTGGCAGGTAGATCAATGTCCGCGGGAGAGTGTAGGGGTACCAGGGAAGGCACGCGTTGTGGGGTGGTGTCTTGTAGGATCTGCATCGGGAGTCGAGTGCGCATCAATGCCCATTAACGATACATATCGGCGCTGGACGCCGCACAGGTGGGAGGAGCTGAGATTGGGATAAGGCGTCGGCGTGGACGAGACACGAGCCAGGCGACGGCGAGAAAGAATATGACCGGTGGGACCGTAACGCTGGCAGCGCTCTCGTCTCGTCTTGTCTTTGTCTCGCTCCGCGTGCTGCACAGCAATGGTGAGGTGGAGACCGGCGTCGCACGAGGGAAAGCGCGGCATCGCGAGCATGCGAGAAGCACAAGCAAACGAGGTGCTCTCGATGTGATGTGCATCCGCGCAGACATGGTCCGAGATCCATGTGCATCTGGTACGACTCTCGCCGCCGGCGTCGAATACACCCCGTGCGCGAGACGACCATATGCATCCTACAGCCGCGCCAGATGACTAGCGCGTGACGGGTCCCGGACTTCGCCCGACAACACGGTGGACTATGCTCTCGGTTTTGTCGTTGTATTCTCTCCCCGATGGCGGCTGGGCAGGCTCGGTGTGCCAGAGTGGTGCATAGCTGAGGGAGCTTGGCGGGTGCGATGAAAAGGACGTCACGCCGGCCGATGGGCATCTCGGGCCGGTGCAAGACGAGAGCCTGCGCTTTTGTCCGATATAAACACCCGAGATGGGCACGCGCAGGTCGGGGTCGTCGCACTACCCCTCGAGGTCGAGGTCAAGGTCTGCTGCGGTATGCAAAGGGGTGTCATATGCCTCTAGCGCATGCGTGCCTTCTAGTCACTGTCTAGCACCAAGTACGCTCCGCACACTGCTGGAACGACATGGGTGTGCGCTTGGTATGCAACGGATGCTGATTACGATGTCTGTAAGGAAGATGAGCGACGATTATAATGGGTTCGCAGACGCGTACATCTGGTCTGAATAATCTCAGTCTGCACAAATCGGATGCACACGGCGCCGAGGTCGAAGTCGAGGCGCTTCCCTCGCGGTCGCAGTTCAGGCCTCACGGTTGTCAAATGCATACTCCCCCTCCCCGTTCCTGTTGCGTCGACGCTCTGAGTCTCTCGCACTGCTGGACATCCGGACGATGGTGAGGTCTAAAACGGAGGTTCCGACGTCTATAGTGAGGATAAGCGACAGATCCAATGAGGGTGTGGTCCATGTACGCGTACATCTGGTCTGGGTATTCTCAGTCTGCGCAAATCGGATGCCCACGCCAACCACCGAGGTCGGGTCGTACGGTATCCTCGCAGCTCGGGCCCGCGTTGTCGCTGTCGAAGGCGTGCTTCCCTCTCGTCGTTGCTGTACAGCTAGACTCCGCACGGACGGATGCTTAAAACGTGGGTCCCGACTGCTGTAGCGAGGCCCCGGGTTACTGTCGTGGTGAGGCTCAGAAAGTCTGCAGCGATAGTAAGGATCAGCCAGCAATCCATCGATGCTTGGCACGTACATGTGGATCTACACCACGGTGCTCCGGTACGAAGAAACGACCTCGGGAGAACTGGCTGATGTCAGGGAAGGGGTGGATTTCCTGCGGAGATGGGAACCATCGCGGTATGTAGTGAGCATTGTCGTGCTTGGTGCGCACGAGGAGAAGGAAGGAAAAGCCTGCGGATGGCGTACACCTGGAACGTGGGGATGTCGCTTTCTTTCCTTGACGCCGTCGTCGCCTGCCCGCCCTCGGAGTATCCGGGACGTGCGACACCCATTCAGTCCGAGATCCCTTTCCGCGCTGGTGTGGCAGGGCGCGACTGCGATCCATCTGTCTCTGGTGTCCTGCGCCCGATTTGCGAGGTGACAGGCTGGCTGGCGGGGAATGAACAGCGCATCGCCGATGCGAGGATCGAGAGTAAGCTATTGCGTTGTCAGAATCCTGTAACACTACATGGCCGAGTTAGGGGAACTTACACTTCAAGCAGCGAGTGCGACCCGGGATAATGATGTCGGGGCAGCGGGTTGAAAGACAGGTAGGTCTCGGATGCACGTCACTGCGCAGACTGCGAGTTGTGCAGGAATAATTCGTGGGCACCTGTTTGGCGGAACGAGGTTGTGGGAGCGAGCGCGGACACGGCGTGTAGCTGGGGTAGTGCTGGGCAGTAGGGTATGGGCCGGTGCCTCCACACTGGGAACACTAGTGCGAAGCGCCATTGAGTTTAGCATGGATGCGCGCAGTTGCAGCGTAAAGACACACCCTTATGCACTTCAGCACCTGCGCGCGGACGGAATAGGCTGTGCGGTATGAAGCGTCTTGCGACTGTGCACATCGAGTTGAGCCAGCTGTTGTATCTCGCTCTCTTGCGCAGAATAAAGAGCTTGCGTTCACGAATCATCTCGACCGGCTGCTGGGAGACTTGGAGACTTGTTGGTTGCAAGGGAAAGGAGATCCTGAGAGATCCAGAAGACGGATTCTGGTGTTGTTCACGCAGCTGAGCTGGGAGTCGAATCAAGTTTGTGGTTGATGACGAGGTCCAGCCCGATCAACCATACGCACGGACCTTCAATTCTAATTGCTCTTATTCCATTCATTCAATCTTGATCTTTGCGCTCTGGTTAATGGAAGCTTAAGCCTCTGTGGACCAGTGTAACATCGCCTCATGTCTGTGGGCAAGAAATTCCGTAAATGAAATGGGAGGTTACCGTTCAAATCCCCTCAGAGCCTTGACATGCAACAAGATTTTTTTCTTTCGTTTGTAATTTTTGAGAAAGACATCCGAACTCCACACGGGACACCAAGCGTCCAATGATAGATTACGGGGAAATCGTCTCGACTACATAATAACCATTCCAATTAAAAGAACCCGGTTCAACCTCAAGTCAGCAATGTCCCCCAAGAATATCATTGGCACCGTGACTCCTTCAATTTTAATTCAGCCCAAATAGCACATCCTACCAAGCAAGATAAAGCCTCTGTGGACTCCTGCCAAGTCACCTCATATTTATTGCGTGATCCAAAATAAGGGCAATGAGGAAATGTGGGTTCGAATGAATGAATGAATGAATGAATTGATCATTTGGGTTACTACATATGGCTGTTTAAGCTACGGTAGCAGTACGTGTACTGGGGCTGTAAGTATTTATGGTGTGGTTGTATGTCTAATTGTTATATCTAAGAGTTGAGAATAGCGAGAGGGTAAAGTAAAGTCCGGGTGATATCGTCATTGGGGTGAATCAGGTTGCGCGGAAAGTCTATGAGAGTATCACAAGGGTGTCCGTGAGGGTGATAAAGAGTTGAGAGAATTATTATATAAGTGTAAGGTAAGAGTGGCCAAGAGAGAGAAGGAGGGAGAAGAGGGAAGGAGGGAAGGAGAGGGGAGGGGCCGTTACGGGAAGCGACCCGTTGCGTCGACGAACTTCGCGAAGGGTTTCAGGAGTTTGGGGTGACAGAGGAGCGGCGAGAGGTGCAGTGGACCAAAGAGGCCCGCCGCCCACGTGGCTGCATGAAGGGGTTGGCGTAGCGGTTCCCAGCTCGGGCACTCCAGGATGAAGTGTGCCCTGGTTTCGTGCGCTGCTCCACAAGCTTCACAGGCCGGAGAGCTGATGAAGCCCGACTTGAAGCGGTGTGCGTTGAGGAAGGAAGGGCCGGTGCGGAGCTGGGAGATGGTAGAGGTTGTTTTGCGGGTGAGGGACGAAGAGTAGAGTGGGATGAGACGAAGGGAGGGGGGGGACTTGTCCACATAACGTAGAGGGGAGCCTGTCTTGGAGGTTTTCCACCGCGTATCCCAGCTAGCGAGAGCTTGGAGGTGAATGAGGCGACGAACAGTGGTGAGGGAGATGAAGAGGTGGGGGTCTGGTTCTTGAGACGTGGCCTCCTTCGCCGCGACATCTGCTAGCTCATTTCCCGTTGTGCCAATGTGCGCGGGCGTCCAGAGGTTAAGGATGGCGAGATCCGGGCGAGCTCCCATTGCCTCGCGAACGATTGCGTCGTAGGCGATAGCGCGGTGCTGCCCCGATCGCGGCGCGGTAGAGAGAATCCCCCGCAGCGCCGCCTGGGAGTCTGCCACGCAAAGAACGTTTGCGTGGCCATCTAGAAGCGCAGCCGTCGTCGCCCTAACCAGCCCCTCCATTTCCCCTTCGCACACCTGGCCATCACCCAACGGTACCACAAATCTCTGCCTCTCCTTCCCATCCTCCACCCTCACCGCCGCTCCACCCGCTCTGCCCTCCAGCAGCGACCCGTCTGTGAACCACGTAGCCCCGCGGCGGCGTTCATCACTGAGCGCCACTTCCAGCACCTGGAGTGCTCCTTCCTTCGGGAGGATCACCGTTGTGACTGGTAGGGGGTCGCGCCATGGCGCTGCGTAGGCGGGGATTATTGGTTCCATGCCCAGGGTGGGGTCGAAGTGCATCGCGGGGTCCTCCTGCGCAGACACCGTCCGAGGCATTCTCCGTGCCCTAAGGCGTTGACCACAGGCGGGGACAGTGTCCGGCCATCGCGTTCCGGGAATGCGCTCCACAAAGTGGAGGACAGACGCGTACTTGGGGTTCTTAGGGGCGGTAGCAATGGCGTCCCGGAGCAAGAGGCTGATGCGATGTGAAGGGGGGAGGGAGAGATAGTAGGCAACCGTGTTGAGTGCGCCGCGTTCGATGCGGAGTTGAGCCGGGAGGAGAGCAGCCTCCTTCTCGAGGGCCGCAAGCGACGCTGTGCGGAAAATGTGGGTTCGAGTCCCACCAGAGGGATAGAAAATAACGATTTTTTTTGTTTATTTTTTGTAGAATGTGCTACCAATTGCAAGAGCCAGGAGCCTGTGGACCGAAAGAAAACCAGGTGAGAACCCCTCCACCCGCCTTTCTCGGATTTTTCCTGCACAGTACGTGTTTGCACCCCGAAATCCGGACACTACACTATTCACAAATGCTGAAATCACACAAGAAGCTTCTGGATCACGGTGACTGCCTTATTCAATGTGATCATTATTTGACAAGCCAATTGCTTTGTAGCAAGGAGCTCGAGGAGAGTGTTCAATTCCCTTGCGGGCAATGGAATCGGATTTTTCCTAAAATAGATAAAGAAAATCTCAGACAAGAGTTCAACCTGATATAGAATTCCATCGTATCTCACAGTGCAGCGCGGATAATACTGGGCTCAAGTTCATGGTGAACATCTAATTTCAACCACACTGAACATACCCATCCTCCAAGCTTCTGCGGACTAATGGCAGGTCACCTCATCTGTATGTGCAAGGCTTCAGATAGTGTAATAAGGGAACGTGGGTTCGAATCCCACCAGCGGCGTGTGCATTTCAATAGGACATTTTTTTCCATGAACAGCAAAATAGGCGGGATTCAAACCCCTCCTCGGCATTTGTTCACAGTGGTCCACAAAACAATGTGGAGGGCCTTCTCATCTCTGTTTCCGAGTTTGAGCCTGGGGCCCTCTTTCAAGGTTGTATGCGCACAGGTTTCAGTCTGGACCATCTGGCTGTCATATCTCAAAATCCACAGAACAGGTTTATTGGATCCAATGCTGAATCTCCTGGACACATACTTCCAAATTGATGAAATTTAAAAAATAGCAATGAAGCCCTGTGGATTGTCAGGCTCCGGGGGTACACATGGGTTATATAATCTGCTTGATGGGTATTTATTTTGTCTTCAGTCTCATAATGGGTTGATGTGAGTATTTAAACCGTGGCGATCCATGAGGATGAATTCCCAGGGACATCAGATCAATCTCCAACAAAAATCCAACCTAAATTCCATCTCAAGTATTCAGCTTGCTTTTTTTTAGGGGGGAGGGGAGGGGGAGGCCAGCAGGAAGTCCCTTCAGCCTCCCAGGGGAACAGCGTGGTTTTGTTTTTCTTCATTCTGTTCAATCTCATTCCAGCAGAGGATCAAATCTCTACTAAAAGTTCAACATGAATTCCATCTCACCCATAATCACACTTTTTGTATTTGTGCCTCAACGGAAAGGAATAAAACCAAGGAACACCTGTGATCATGGTGATCAGCTTGCTGCAATTGGAAGGATGAGTTTTCCGAAGTTTGCAAGGAGAAGCAGGATTTGAACCTCCCAAAAAACACATGATGGACATGGGGGATAAATTCTGCTCTTTTTATTCTTTCTTGTTGCATTGTGGAAAAAACACTTAGATCTAGCTTGACTCTACCTTCTGTGTTTTTGCCCGACAATACTGAACCTTATCCTCTCAAGATGAAATTCCACCCAAGTCTCTTATTAAATAAATAAATATGCTCATTCATTTCAAACCAAACCACAGGGACACATGTAGCAAATCAGTAACCATAAATAACAACATAGAAAATCACCAACAAAAAACATACAATTCCTGGAAGCCTCAGACCACAATCAAACCAAGCTCTTTCTCGTCACCCATGTCCACCTTATCCAGGTCTTCAATGTCAGACAGATCATCCTCCAGTTCCTCCACAGTTCTAGATGGTGCATTGAGCTCTGCCAGACAAGCCAAATTGTTTCTGTATTGCTCTAGCACATCTTCGCTCATACCAGCAAGTCTCTCATTGATATGTTGAACCTGTTGAGCCTGCGAGGAACGTTCAAACAGGGGTCTTGCACTCTCCCAAAACTCCACTGCCTTAAGCAGGTCACTGTGTCCCATAGAAATGTCTCCGAGTTGGAGCATGCATTCAGCTCTGCTGCGATGCACATCCATTTCAGTGAATCCCTCTAGAGCAACTGTGAACAAACTAGTGGCTGTATGCACATCATTCTGGTAGAGGAAGATATCTCCTAAGGATCGGAGTGCCTTGAAGATTCCGAGCTTCTCTTTTCTTTTGAGAGAATGCATGAGAAAAATAGTTGTCCAGCTTGACATCCCATCCAAATGAGCCCAGCAACTGATATCACCAAGCCGCTCCAGACAATAAGTTTGCATTTGGGAGTATTCCAGAGTCACTTTGAAACACCTTACAAGGATTGTCTTTGCTGCCAATGAATTTCCCTCCCTCAGGTGGAGATCTGCAAGAATAACATCACACATTGTCACTCCCTCAACATCACCCATAGTGTCTAACATTTTTCTGGCTCTGTCACAATTCCTCTGCACAGCATCCTTTGGAGCACCAATCAACACATCAATTTCAGCAACATTAAGTAAAGCAAAACCATAGTTGTGGGGATCCTGTACAGAGGCTGCTTCAAGAATGCTAGTATAGATACTGCGAGCCTCAACATATTCTGATTTGAGCCGGTGGATTTCTGCCTGAGTGTTCATGATGGTATGGTCTAAGTTTCCATGGGACATGGCACAAAGTCCTAAGAGGTCTCTTGCCCTAATGCAGAGAGACATGGCTTTCATGTAGTTTCCCAATGTATAGCAGCAAATAGCCTCAATACCGAGTGCCTGTGCTTCTCTGTATAAATCTGCAGAAATCAGAGCCAGTCTCTGGACCTCAATTGCATGCACTTGAGCTGCAGAGTAATCACCAAGGGTCCATTCAACCCATGCAAGGTTATACAATGCTTGTGAATGCCATTTGGTGATCCCTGTGGAAAGTGCTAAAGATATAGCAGCTTTACTAAATTTCTTGGCAGAGGATATATCACCCTTCACCTGATAATAATTTGCTAGGACACTATAGAGTTTGCCTACATGAATTCATATGAGTGCCAACAAACCAGTATTAATCAGGGAGCATACATTTAAGATCTGGATCATCAAACTCCTTGAAGTGTCCAGGGCATCGGAAACCAGTGTATCTGGTTGGAAATTGATTGAAAGTCCATGAGCTGAGCTGCTCAATAATAAGATATGCCTCAAGACAATGGTCACAAGGCTGTGGGAGGACATTGTGAATCTGTTGAATAAGAGAAGTAGTTCCTTGCCCAATGCATTGAGTAAAATTATTCAGATAGCATGTGCAGTAAATGCTATTCACTAGGTCTGGATTACCCTTTTGCAACCCATTCTGAAGGACATTCTGTATGTTTGAGTAGTTTGATGATACTCGAACAACTGTGCTAGAACTTGATTGAGTTCCTCGGTATTCCATATAGAATTCAAGTAATTCCTGGAAATGTTTGCGAAGAGGTCGAATGAGGTGATCACCAGGTGGCTGGATCTTCTGCATATACTCTCTGATGGGTACCAATGCTTTCAGCTGCTTGTGTTCATCACTGTAGGCTAATGCAGTGCGAATCAATGCTGCTTTGCAATCCAGGATATTGTCAATTGGGAGCTTGCTCTGCACAAGCTCAACATCTGAAAGACCATCTGGGAGCATCGACAGGAGGCTCAGCAGATCCTTTGAATGGGGATTGAGCCTAGGACTTGACAAGGAAAGTGAAATTGACAAGTCCAAGTTGGATGTTCTGTCATATCCATCTGAGATCAAGGATGTTTTCTCCTCCTCCCAGTGGGACAATACATGGGAGCAGCCTTCAGAGTCAACCAAATGAGCCATGAGACTGATTGCGAGAGGCATATTGTCTGTCAGAGAGAGGACCTTGTCAACCTCATTTGGATCATGTCTGTTGTCTGCAATATCTATGAATGTTTGTCGAGCTGCAGCTTGTTCCAAGGGCTTCAGCAGTGGCAGAAATGGATGAGTCCATGCCACTTTAGCAGGTCTTTCTGCTCCTCGCATTGTGATCTGAGCATCATAAGTTCAAAGCACAGGTGAAAAATCATTGAGACCTACCACCAATGCAAGATGATCCACACTTGTGAGAAGTGACAGAAATTCCTCTATTTTGCCTCGGGACTCAACTGGCTCCCACAATGTCTCAAGATTATCTAGAATCAGAAGAGATTTTGAGCTGCTAGAGAAGTATTGGATGACCGGGCGTGTAAGGTCTTTTCCTGGCTTCAGTCCAACATGGGCTCCTATGAGAGCAGCAAGTTCCACTTGGGTTGCTGCTGAATCACAAGCAACAAAGAACTGATGCTGATTATATCTCTCAGTAATTTCTGTACGATGGATGATAGCTCTCACAAGACTGGTTTTTCCCATTCCACCTGCACCCAAAATGGCAATCCTTGGTGTTCCTTGACTGAAAAGTTGAAGAATATTTGATAGCTCTGAGTCTCGTCCATGGAATATCTTGGGTTCCGATGGTAGCATGGAGATTGAGTTGGAGCTTCAATATATGTCAGACACATAGAAGATATTGTTGGAAGACAAACAGAAACTGACCTGTTATGAGAGCCCGAATAAAGCCCACTGATCTGTGCCACGTTCATTATTTGATTCTCTCAGTGGAGTAAAATTCCCTTACAGAAGATGATCTATCTGAACTGGTTGTGTCGGACAGGGCTTCAATCATGTCAAGCACTTCTTTTTTCGCTTTTCTGCATCTTCTTGCATCTGTGTAATGTCCTTCATATGATTGGCCATTGGGACCTATATATCAAATCCTTCAACAAGTGGTTGAATTACCAAACAGATGTCACACCTGAAAAATCTCAAGTCCTTGTTGCAATCCTGCCTTGCAATCCTTTAGCAATGTACTCATCTTGCCTTGACGGAAGAAATTCTTGAGTATGCTGCCCTTCTGTTGAGCTTCAACAAATGTGTGGATCTTGTGGAGGGTCCTGACAACAGTTGTCAAGATGACAGGAGGTTTTCTTTCCCAAGTGAAGCAACATACTCTGTGAACTTTCCAATGTGAGTCAACACACTTGGTGGCAATTCCGCTCCAGTGTCGGAATTGATATGAACCATCAGAATTGCATTCAGCAACTCATAACTTTGCTCCAATAATTGTGTATAGTCATGCTTATTTTGTCTAACAGTCTGTTGTGCTTGGTTAAGATTTTTGGTCGAGACAGATTCAGTGGTCATGTACCTGTATATTTTTCAACAGAGACTGTGTTGTGTTAGACATGGCCGCCAAGAAGGGGCTCTTCAGGCTGCTGGCAAGGATTTCCAGAGTATTTGCAGTGATGGTCAAACATTCTGTAATGTTGTTGAGTCGAATTTCAGTGACAGTGGGTTGGGGGGGCATCTTGTGAGGTGGATCAGGGGTCTTGAGAGACATAGGTGTTTTATCCTGTGTGCCCATGGGAAGTTTCTTTTATTGGCTACTGTTCATCTCCCGCACAGAAGATGTGATCCTCATATCAGGTGTAAAATTTGACCACATCAAATGATACTATTGAATGAGTAGCTGTATTGAGACATCTGGGGAAAAGTTCTGGTCTCCATCTGAGAAGCTTGTTCATTGATCGTGGGCTCAGCTATATTTGCCATGATACCATGATATCTTCCCATGCACTGCTTGATGGGTACAGATGCATGGTGTAAATGGACACAGCATTTACAGCTCTTTGCGGTACAACAGGCGCGGTCTGTTTTTTTTTTTTTGTTTGTTCTGTTTTCGCAAGTTTTCACTAGAACAGCTGCCCTGAGCTCAATCCTCAACCGTTTCCCTTGAAAATAGGCTCATTCGATTCACATTGAAAATCCGCAGCGAATGGAACACCGGTATTTTTTGATCCTTTTACGTAATATATCTTCTGGAAAAACTTGGTTTTGAGTAGGACACCTGTAACACCCGGAATACTGCCCCGATTGGGCTAATATCTGGATATGCTATACATCTGATGTGACTCTAGCCAATGTGAGTGTTTACGGAGCTTAATGTACTCAAATGTCCATGGACAGCTCTACTTATGGTTGTGTCTGGATATCTACTTCACTAAAGTGTGCACTAAATCACAATCACTCAGCATGTAATATAAGTAAACACACCATTGTCTAGGGCCACATCAGATGTATCACATATCCAAAGATTAGGCCAATCGGGGCTGTATTCCGAAGTCCTACTCAAAACCAAGTTTTTCCAGAAGAAATTATATTACTCAAAAGGATCAAAAATACCGGTATTCCATTCGCTGCGGATTTTTAATGCGAATCGAATGAGCCTATTTCCAAGGGAAACGGTTGAGGATTGAGCTCAGGGCAGCTGTTCTAGTGAAAACTTGCGAAAACAGAACAAAAAAAAAAAAACAGACCGCGCCTGTTGTACCGCAAAGAGCTGTAAATGGTATGACCATAGCAAGCCCAAATCAACTTCGGAGCTGCTTGATTATATCAAAGATCCTAAGAAACAACAAGTACATAGCCTGTTGGCAACTCTTCCGTAGCCACAAAATCAAGGTCGTCAGGGCTAGACTGATCCTGAGAAAGCTAAAAATGCAATGTGAGAGAAGATGGGATAAACAATTTGCAACCAGGTGAAGCATCAAACTGTGGAATATATGGCAGAATTGTAGGTTACAAATTGAGACTTGATCAGAACATTGTGAAAGAAAATAAGAGTGCAGTGCAGTGCTTCACGTCAGCACTTTGGTTGAAAGATAGCGATTACTTACTGTAAGAAGGCAGTCAAGCATCTTTAGACTCCTAAAATGAATTGGTGAACCCATGATACGACTAATTCGAAGGAGAAGTGATGCAAGGAGCAGCCAAAAGCGCCGGGGGAGGCATAACTGCCGAATGTGAACCACCCTGCTGAAGAGCCCAGCATTGAACCTGTTTGTGGAGATGTAAACAGTTGTGGACTCGTGGGCCAGTAAATCATGCTATCAGGGACACCCCACCCCGAGAATATAGGGGTCAAATCACCACTTCAAGTTGTCCTCTCTGCGCGAGAGGGCTACTTGGACCCCAGACAAAAAACACCGGTGTCAATGTTCAGAATCAAAAATACACACTTCTTTCTTTCTGATCCAAGTTCAGGCCACTGGCGCGCTCAGCGTGACATGGTGGACCCCAAATCTCAACTCTCGGGACACCATATAATATATCTTGAAATACAGTTTGAATACAGTTGCAATTTATTGTTCATGCATGCTGAAATGGGGCGCAGATTCGCACGAGGTCAAGTCGAGTAGAGGTCATACGTGAATGCGAGAATGACACAAGACTATTTCGATCAACTCAACAGGCATCAAGCACTGGATAGACACTCAGGCTTAATGCCTGGACTGTGAGTTATGGCAAAATTTTCTGGAAATGATTCAAGTCAGACATCGATATAATGCTGTACCGGACTAAAGCGAGGGCAGCTCGGTCACTATACACACTTAACTTGTATGTACATACATCGGCATTTACCACTATGGAGCCACCTTAGGATGGTGGTCAACTAAAAGTAGGTTGAAAACCGTCGTTCAACCTATATATGGCTGTTTGTAGGTTGATTTCATCCAACCTATGGAAATAGGATAAAAGTGAACCTATTGCTTCCAACCTATGTTAGCACGATATTCAGCAGACTTTTCCGGGGCCAAGATCAACCTACCGTCGAAATGACAGAACAATCTACAGTAGGATTAAAATAAATAGATTAGGCCCAGTTCGGGATCCCCAATTGTTAGCTAGAGGTCCATTTACTTTTTGTAAATGTACGTCCAAAAAGAGTATCCCAGACCCCAGCTATTTACACGGGCCATCACACTGTGACTAAAAGCTGTGCACGTTAATTAGTGACGCGTGTTCGCCTTACTGACGCGTTATCTGCTCCATTGGCGTGCCCGCAGTACTTCTCCTTTCACCAAAACTACAATGGGACTCTCGTGACCTGTTACAGTGAAGAAAAAAAGTCGACCCGTCCATGTTCTTCACCGTAACAAGGTCCGAAAGGTTATCGCACTCAGTGCTGCTGCTGCCGCAACGGTGGTGGTGACAGCCTGTGCTAGTGATGAGAAGGAGCCCATGCATACCTCTTGGCAGACTGGCCAGCGTTGGATTGATGAGCTGCTAGAAGGTGCCTGCAATTCAAATGGATACATAATGTACTGATTGACAAAACAATCCTAGGACATCCTGATCATTTCCGACGGGCATTTGGCATGACTTGCCATGTCTTCTTGAGATTAATACAGGTCCTTCGTCTAAAATGTGGGCTGGCACCCACAAAACATGTCTCCAGTGAGGAACAGCTCGCAATCTTCCTTCGCATCGCTGGGACTGGCCTCGGAAATCGGGAACAACAAGAGCGATTCCAGCGAAGTGGCGACACAATTTCAAAGTCTGATAGTCCACATCTTATCTCTTTCTTGCAACTAATTGCTGCTTTCATCGGATTCTCAACATGCTTGTCAAACCATCCTTCTACGCATTATATGTCAAATTACCTTCACAAGAAATCCCGCCAGAAATCCGAAACAACCCTCACTACTACCCTTTTTTCGAAGGATGTCGAGGTGCGGTGGATAGTTCTCTACTAGATGGCTTTGTGGCATTGGCCGATATGTCCCGGTACCGAAGTCGCAAGGGCCGCATCGCCCAGAACATTTTTGCTGCATGCCGATTCAATCTCATGTTCTGTTATCTACTCACGGGATGGGAAGGAAGTGCAGCCGATGGCAGAGTTTTCCAAGATGTGCGTTGGAAAGGATTTGCAATCGTCCCGGGAACTTATTATCTCGGTGATGCGGGCTTTCCTGTGTGCGATTGCCTCTTGGTTCCATATCACGGAGTACGCTATCATTTGCAGGAATGGAGGAAAGCTGGAAATTTACGGTAGATTCTTTCTTCTATGCCTCTTAGATCTGTCTCTTATTGGTTTTCCAGGCCTGCCAATGCGAAGGAGCTGTTCAATTTACGACACGCACATCTTCGAAATGTCATTGAGAGAATCTTTGGCATTTCAAAGTGCCGCTTCCGACTCATGAGTGTGGCCCCAGAATACTCTGCTTCGACCCAGGCAAAGATCCCATGTGCATTGTCTGTGCTCCACAACTTCATTCGACTTCACGATCCCGACGACTTCGCAGATGATGGCCCAGGACATGGTGGACCATGCAACACCACGTTCATGCTGCACGAGATGGATGGGGATGAGAGACGAGAGTTCCCCGAGGAGGAGCTTGGACGGTTTGTTTCGCCAGCAGAAAAAGCACGGGCTGAAGTGTTTTGTGATGAAATAGCACGCAAAATGTGGGAGAAGTATGAATTAGAAGACCAAGATGAAGATATGTAGAGTAAATTTAAAGTACTATTAGGAACCGGAAGTACTATTACGAATATACATGAATTATAGCGAGATACTGACTGAAATGAGGATATTTTCACTGCTCCAACTCGGCACTAGTCAATACAATACTCTGCATCTTCATCTTTGATGGCGAGGAAAGCGTCTGCAATGCCCGTATCAGAGCGGAGGAGATGAGCCATCTCGTCGTAGAGGGGGAAGCCCTTGAAGCACCATCCAGCGACTTTGGGATTGATCTACGCGCATTGAGCACAATTTATTGGGCATGGATGTGGAACGCACCGCCACATATGCTTCCCAAACCGCGTCTTCTACGATGATATGCTTGTCTTGGTCATTCCAGCCCCAACCCGACTTATCACGGAGCATTTTCACCAGCTGATACTGGGCCTTGAGCTAAATAAGTGGTTAAAACAAGTTGCCGCAGAATTAGACGCGACACACTGAGCTCCAATGCATCTGACATGTGTCCGCTGTTTTTGCACCACCCCCACTCTTCTTCTCCATGCCCTTCAAGGCCTTAGAACATGCAGTCCATGCAGACTGGTGCCAGCCTGCGTTGTCTGTCTGGTTTCCAGCTGACTTTTCCGCAGCCAATTGGCCAGTATGAACCACGTCGCATTCCGCGTTCCAGTAGCACCGCTTTTTATCAGAACCAGGGTCTTGATTCTCCTTGTTCTTGCTCCTGCAGCCCATAACTGCGAGGGGAGGTTGTGAGCGAGTGAGGATGGACGCGACAAGATGTCACGTGCCATGTCATGGACCCGGATTCTCGGACCGTGCTCGGGCCCGATCAGGCCCGTAACTCTGCTGGTTGGCAACACACAGCATCGTAACCTCCACAGCCTCTCCATGTGCTTATTCGACTCACATCACATTCTGGACTTTCCGGTGACTCATACTTACACTTATGCTATGCTAGGCTATGTTCTGACTCAACTTCATCACAGACCTCTGGTCATATTGCTAACTATTTTATATCTCCTTTAATTTCGTACGATACTATAAATAGTGACAGCTGTTGTAGTCGTACTTCAGTTTGAATATCAACTAAGATCGTGTCTACTACTCTGCCATCTCTCTTTGGACCTCTGCTCCTAAATCGGGCTCCGGTGTGAGGCTGGTGCTTGTGCTACGCCCTGCACACCGCCTCATGGCCCCTTCAACCGAGTCCAGGACGAGAACGTACGAGGCGCCCATTCATCCAAATCGGGAATCGAAGTTACCAAATCCGGGTTCTCATCAAACGCACGCAGCTTACGCTCCCCATCCGACCCTCCACATGGCATGTACCACCCGTCCGACCACGGTGCAACCCCCGCTGAACGCTCTCATCGTCCGAAATCCCTTTCCACGAGTCCGTACCCCACATACGAGCGCGGCGCCGCGTGCTATGGCCCACGAGAATGGTACGGACCAACCAATAGAGGGCATCCTGGGCTTGGTATCCTCTTCCCACACTCGAGAAGTCACCAACACTCGATCGCAAGCCTCGTCCGGTCCAGTTTCCACTCATCCCAACCACTCGAAACCAACTCAGATGCATCCGGGCGCATCTTCCAACCAATAACTGACCATTTGTGACCCAGAAACCCGCTCCGCAACGGAACAGATCCTGTGTCCGTACCGATTCGCATCGTACACTCCGTCCATTCATCGAAATGAACCCCAAAATTCGAATGTAAGCCTCGTCCGCGGCCCCAAATACTGAACGCACGCTACATCCGCTCCTGCGAAAGCACCCTCAAACGCGAAGGGGACAGAACCGAACGAGTGGACATCAAGGGGGCGGTCGAGAGGCGAAAAGGTATAAAAGGGTAGCAGAAAAGGGTGTTGTAGTCAGTCGATTCCGAGCTAATTTTCGGAGCTCAGTTCTCCCCCACCACCTGTACCCCCACCTGTGCAACTAAGCCTCGCTCACACCGAGTTGACCACATCCTCACTTGCCTCTAGCAGGGCATTTCACTCTCACACCCCCATTAGCAAGGTCCCAACTCATCGGACCCCAAGTCATATCATCGGGCTTCCCTATAATAGGATCACCAACTTCGCGAGCTTCACGCTTTGTAGAAGTCGGCCTGGGCAAAGCCATATTGGTTTAAATCGCCGTCTGCAATCCAGCGTCACGACCGGACGTACCATACGTTCGACTGACCAGCACCAGCCGGCGTCGCTGTCACTTGCTTTATAACTGTCAAACATTGTATTAAGCCTTCCACCTTCGTTGGGAACATCGGGGAAACACGAGGGAAGGATCGCAGCATAGGCATCGGATTTTACAGGAAACAACGCTTCGTTCGCTTGAGCTTGTGACCTAGGACAGGTAAATATCGCCCCCACACCCATTTACAGCTAACAGCAGGTACCCCCAACACGAACCCACGGAACTTACGCCTCGTGCGATCCCGTGCAACACCCTCACTCGGACCACGCACGCGTCCCAATCCTACATCCCCACTATCCTCCAACGCTAAATAACCCCTAGAGGCCGAACGTGCTGTCTATTTGATAAAACAAATTCTCATAGCGGCGCCGCGGTCCTTATCACAACTGGAGCCCACCGCGAGGGGTTTTTACCGTGGATTTTAGATGGAGAAGGACACTAGACCGTGCAAATACATCAGCAAACACGCCCTCACGAAACCTACGCAGCAGAAGAAACGTGCTTCAGGAGATAACCCTTGCTGAAAACGACCCAACCACCTCAGTATTGACAGCTACCGCAGCTCTCGTACCCATCGTCCAGCAACCATCGGAGGAAGAATCACCACTTACTTCCCTTCCATCTTCGCCAGAGACGCCCACCGACTCTCTTTCACCCGAGACTTCACTAGACTCGGTTCCTACTACCACCGACTTATCCAATACTCTTTCATCGGAGTCCACTCTCTCAGACTCACCTTTACCCGACTCTCAACCAACCCCTATCCGAAAGCGGATGACGAAAATGTTGCTCGGACGTACGGCCCGTGGGGCTCCCGAGTTCGATGGGAAGGCCCTTAGCCTTAAACGCTACTGGGAGGATGTCGAGGAGGTCGCTGAATCGTGCGAGAAGACCACCGATGCGGAAAAGATAAAAGTCGCCTTCCGATATATTGATCGGGAGGATGAACTTCTGTGGAACGGAAATATCGCGGCAGGCCAAGCAGTCACGTGGACCGAATTCAAGACGAAGATCCAGGAACTGTACCCAGGCTCCGACGGTCATAAAATCTTCACCACGAATGATTTGGACGCGTATGTCACCGGAAGGGCCCTGAAAACGATTAAAACGAAGGACGACTTCTCCGAATATCATTGAAAGTTCTCTACTATCGCGAATCACCTAATCACGGAGGGAAAAATGACGGACCTCGAGGCACGAAAGGAATTCCCGAAGGGATTGGACGAGGACTTTAGAGGATGCGTCTACCACCGCCTCCAGATCATGAAACCGGAACACGCCAGCGATATTCCGCATGACATAGCTGACGTGGTTAAAGCAGGACAATATATTCTGGAAGGCCCCAAGATGGGAGGGGAGACTGCCGACACTTCCTTTATAAAGAAGGAAATGGTGGATCTAAGCGACGCGTTCGCAAAGATGAACCAGAGATATCATGTCGACATGCAGTCCCTAACCCAGGCCTTGAACAGGAATATCCCACCTCCGCCTCGTCAGGCATACCCCATGTACACCACCACGGCTATAGATGCTGTCCCGCCTCCGGTCTATCCACCTCCCGCTCCACAACCCGTCTCGTACCAAGGACCGTATGGTCAGCGAGACAATGGGTATCAGCAGCGCGATAACGGGTACCAGCAGCGCGACAATGGATACCAGCAGCGCTCGAATGGCTACCAGCCAAGGCAGCCGTGGAGCGGACGCGATAATGGTCCATCGACGCGTGGAACTATGTTCCTCCCGGGCGAATGTGGCTTCTGTTCGGGGAGCGGACACTTCGTACGAGAGTGCCCCCTTGCAGACGATTACATTCGGCAAGGGAAATGTTTCCGCAACACGGACCTTAAAATCGTCCTTCCCAACGGACAGTTCATACCCAGAGGAGTTCCAGGCAGGAACCTAGTGGAGAAAATCGATAGGTGGATTTCGGACAACCCACCCGTACAGCAACCTGCTCCCGCTCCATGACAAGTCCAGACACAGGCCTTTGAAAGAGATGCACCGCCCCACACCGTCATGGCCATGACGTTCACCAGTTGTTCGCCTACCCAGACCTTGGCGTTTGGACGCACCCAGTATGCGTCCATCGAAGAAGTCGAGGACGAGGGAGGAGCAGTCTTAACAAACGAAAGACAGGCGCCGAAGAAGAAAGGAGTACCCGAGGTGGTCATCCAGAAGAAAGGCCCACCGAAAACTGCACTTAAAACTGTAACGGACGCAGCACCCGATC
Organism: Mycena leptocephala; assembly: GCA_029378395.1. Taxonomy (NCBI): domain Eukaryota; kingdom Fungi; phylum Basidiomycota; class Agaricomycetes; order Agaricales; family Mycenaceae; genus Mycena; species Mycena leptocephala. Next base: position 50,014 of record JARJLF010000709.1, on the reverse strand, counting down.
CAAAGGCAATCCAAAAACCACAGCCGACAACCATCGATGGGAAGTTCCCACCGCCGCCTCCCGCATTCAAATATCAGGTGCCGATCGAGAACCCGCTCCTCGTGAAAAACATGATCTATGCGGAACAGGAGGCGCTCGTAATGAACTACGGAGGAATAGAGGGTTCTCCGACCACCCTCCTTACGGCTTCTCCCATCGATTCCCTTCGCGTCCTCGATCTGATAGTAAACGACTCCCTACCAGTCGTATGCACCCTTGACCAGGGATCAGAAATCGTTGCGATGAACCGCAATATTTGGCAGCAGCTCGGAATTCCTCTTGCACCTGACAAAACACTCATGATGGAATCGGCGGACTCCAATAGGTCCACGACGGCTGGTGTGGTGGAGGACCTCAAGTTCACGGTAGGGGACATTGATCTCCTGCTCCAGGCGCACGTAGTGGATGGGGCTCCCTTCGACATATTAATGGGAAGGCCCTTCTTCCGGTTCACGGAATGCCATACCAAGGATCGATCGGACGGCACGCAGGAATTGACCATCACTTGCCCGAATACCAAGAAAGTGCTGTCCGTTGCAACCAGGAAAAAGCCTCCGAAGTCGGTGACCTTCGCGGACACAAATTACTCGGCCGTTGATATCTCCGACGTGGATTTTATCTGAAGGAGGGCGAATCGACACCGTGCCCTCCGCCGGAACTCACGGTTGCAGCGAACTATTGGCATATCTCGGGAACGGACGGGGCGTCCGTCCAACGCTCAGAGCGGAAAATCGAAAAGCAAAATAATATCCCGGGGTTCTCATTCCATCGACTAATGTCGCCGATGGTCTTATACTCCCCGGAAGGCACGAACACGATAGATTGTCAACCAATCTTTGTACACGACCAAACCATCCAGTGGGAAATATCTCCACGATACCTGGAGTATTGTCTCAACCAGATGTACGACTACGACGAAACAATACACGTATGGGTCAACACAGCGACTCCGGACAGCGAGAAAAAGAAGAAAGCAAAGCCGAAGAAGAAACACCAGTGCCCCTACTGGTATTATAACATGCCCTGGCTGCGCCAGGAGTACGTGTTATAATTCGTACTTTACATTACCGCCCTCGGTACGCTTTATAACACGCGCCTTCCCGCCGCGCCTGCGGCGCCGCCCATCCTTTCTCAGGCCCTACGGCACCTCGGCATCGCTTACCCCAGCACCAAAATAATCCCAATTGAGCGATATTAGTTGTTTTGAGTATTAAATACAATATATTACCATTTATTTCCCATTTATATAATATAGAACGCCTTCCCGTGCAATTACGACCAAACAACCGACCTTTGACAGGCTCCAGTACGCCTCAGTCCAAAAAAGGGAATTAGTCCAATAGGTCCTCTTCTGGCTCCCCATCCCCTCCCTCGTACTCCCCGTAAGCGATTTCCTCGTCCAGCTCCACCTCCAGCGGGACCGCCTCAGTCACATCGAGCACGGCGTCGCTCAGCGCCACGGCGGCCCTCGCACGCACGGCCCGCCACTTCGTACTCCATTTCTCGCGCCATGCGCGCTCCCGTGCCGCCTGCTCGGCTGCATATGCATAAAGCCCCTCCGCAAGCTCTCTCGACACCTCCAATCTGCTGGCTCGACGCTCATCCCACCAGTTCGCCTTCCACTCACAGTACACGAGCACCCGGCGCATCTCCTCATCGAGCAGCACCAGCTCCTCGCGCCAGCGATCCGCACGGGCGCGCGCCTTGGTCCATTCCACTCTGATATCTGTGGGCCCAGTTAGCATGGTAACGTCACCCGCCAGTTGCTACGCACCATCATGTAGCTCGCCGTTCTCCCCCACGTCCCGCGCAGCCCCTGTGTACCAGATCCACGACAGCGTCCGGCTGCCCTCCCCTGTCTCCAGGTTGAATGGCACTGTCGGCACCACAACCTCGCCAAATTCATCCACCTCATCCCCGTCGGGGTCCAGCCCCGCCAAAATCCTCGCTTTCCTCTCCTCCTCCTTCTCCTCCTCGTTTAGCGTTCTCTCGTTCATCCCGCGTATATCCTTCTGCTGCAATACCCGCAGAACATCCTCCCATTCACCCGGCCCACGGAGCGAGAGCAAAGCAGCGCGGGCCGTCTGGTAACGTGCCGTTGCGCCCTTGATGCGCACCTCAATACCGCTCTGCAAAGCCTGACTCTTCGTATAGGCTGCCTGCCCGTCCGTGTGCCTGCGCTTGAACTGATGCGCCAGCATGCGGATACGCAGTTGACGCCGAAGGTCCCGCAGGGCTTCACGCGCTTGCGCCTCGCGCAGGCGTTCCTCCTCCGCACTCAAGTCCTCGATGCATATTTCATCCCGTATCTCCTTCGCAAATGAGGACGGCATGTGGAGGAGCATCTCCTCGGGCTTAGTGGTGCTCTCCGCCGGCCGCCGCTCGTCAAGCAGGGCGGAAAGCCCAGGCATGAAATGGGCTTGCTCGTCGCGGAGCCGCTTCACCATCCCCAGAAGTAATGTCCGCTTGCGTTGGAGGTCGGCCCCTTGCGTTGACGTCCGGTTACGCCTCTTGGCTTCTAGGCGGACGGTATCCCTATTCATTAGATCTTAATTAGCATTCTTTCCATACATGCGTGCATGACGTACTGCTGGTTCTCAATTTCCATCCCAGCAAGGATAAAGGCGCCAGGCTTGTTCGTCCTGGCGTCCCTCACGTCCCCCTCCTCCACCCGCTTATGCTCTTCCTCGGCGATTTTCTGGCGCACTTGCTCCATCGATAACTCTGTCTCTCACGTCAGATCTTATATGATATGCTTGCTGGATGACTTACCCTCGTCCTCTGCATAATCGTACGGACATGGCTTGGTCTCATCTTGCTCCCATGCCCGCACGTCTCTCTCCCACCTTATCAGCTCCTGCTGGTGACCCTCCATCACACCGTCCGTAAAGGCGCGGAACGCCCGGTTGTGCAGCATCGCCTTCGGGATACCGAGGACCATCTTGCGCAACAAAGAATTACCTGGACTTTGCGTGAGTTGCCGTCCCCGCAATAAAACAAGCCACTTACCAAGTCCTACGGTTTTCCTCCAATTCCCGTACCCGCAAAAGTCGTCGATGGTATCCTCCCGGGAGCCAGGGCCCATCACCGACACGGACCTTGCAATCATATTCAGCCAGGACCAATTCCTCTCCACCCCCTCTCCGTCCGTTCGACCAACCCACTTCGTGTAATTGAACGAGAATGGCCTGTGGCATTTCTTCACGTGCGGAGGTAGATGGAATTTGGGCACTTTGAATCGGACCTTCACCGAGGTCGGGATCTGCATCTCCGGCGGTAGGGCCTTCATCCGTTCCCAGAAATTGCGGAACCACTGACATGCGATGTCATAGCTTGCGACGATCGCAAGCAGCATGGTACCCATCACGCTCGAAAACCAGAGATAATCCATATTCGAATATCTGTCACATCGCATTAGTTTTATGGAATATAAAATCCAAAGGAACACGCACCGTTCGCCCTTCTGTAAGTCGCCGGTCCCATTCGCACGAAAAAGCTCGTGCCGCGAACAACTCACAGAACCGATGCCTGTCGCACGCAGACCCTTTGCGCGCTTATTGTTGGCCCTCCACAGCGCAGCAAATGCGACGCAATGACTTATCTGCCGAGAATAGTTAGCGCGAGTAAATCCATCGCTCTCCATGACGCGTACCTCGTCCTGCTCGACATACTTCGCGAGATGTTTGAGGTACGCATCGTGCGCCACCATGTACGCGAAGCCCGGACCAAGGGTCGGGTCATTTTCACGCGACGACGTGTCGCGTCCCTTCATCTTGAAATTCGCATCCTCGGACAGCAGCAGCTGATATAGCCAGCTGTTCCCCTCATTAGCCTTGAAACAAACGACCTTTGATGCGACTCACGCTTTGTCTAATGGGGCATCCTCCCATCCCTCCGGCAAGTTGATGCCTGGGTGAGGACACGCTCGACATGCAATTGCGAGCTCCCCGCGCTGCGTTGCATCAATTCCGTATGCCAATTCAGATGATCCCTCCTTGACAGGGACACCTTTGCCGTCGTGACCGCGCCCCGCACGCTTGCACATCTGCAGGTGTCGGTACTCTCGAGTCATCAAAGTAAACTGCTCGCGCCGGTCCTATAAAAACGTCAGCAACCATTGATTCAATCACAATCATCAACGTACCGGTACATCGCGCATTCCTGCACGATCGCTCAACACTTCCAACGCGTTATAAAAGTCGTAAGCGGGCATGCGGCCTTGGAGGTTTAATGTATGGAAACGCCGCAATAAACCCAGTGTTGCGCACGTCTCCGGCTCCTTTACTGTGGCGGGAAACCATCCAACGTTGACAAGTTGGTCCAATACCGGCGGCGCGCCAAGGCAACCGCAAAAATCCACCCTGATCTCGTGTATCCCGTTATTCTCCAGTACCACAAACGGATGTGGCCCGTCGCGGAAGTCGCAGTCTTCCCCGGGCGGATGGCCTAGCTGAAATCGAAGGCTTGGGTCCAATGTCGATAGGCCGCAGGGTTGGAAGTACCCATCCATCCATCTCTAAAAAAGGAAAGTGGTCAGCAAGGCAACGGCAAGGTGAAGGCGGCTTGCGCAGGCCATTTACCAGGATGATATGCAAAGGCTCATCACGATGCCGCTGCACCATGCACGCACGGCACAGCAGACGCCCTCCAAAACAATCCTCACAGCGGTACTCGGCGCGCAGGTCAAGACACCCCTCCCCCATACACCCCTTAGACCACCATGGACCCCGCCCTTCGCGGCGAAGCAACGCGTCCAATAAACTGTTGCGCTTGGGGATGAAGGCGAGGAGCGGTCGATCCTGGAATGAAAATCAGCCCATGCGTAGTCGTTTACACCTCAATCACCCACCGTGTCTGCATTCCGCGGCGCCTTTCTCTTCTTCTTAGTAATCTTTATCCCAGCCGGCCCCTCCGCCCGCACTGGGGCATCGAACATCGGGTCGTCTGCGTCGTATCCCATTGCTCGATCGAAAACATCGTATACGCGTTTTTTTTCGGGGGAAGGGGGAGGAGCGGGGTTGTGCTCGACACGGACGCGCGAAGTTGTGCCCGTTGTCGCGGTCGATACATTCTCAGCGTTAGCGTCATGAACGTAGACCTTTCGACTCTTCTTCCGAGGGGGGGGAGGCATCGCGATCCAAAGTATGGTTACAAGTCTCATCTTGCTTCGACATCACGACATTCAGACAACCACTCATTCCTCAAAACATCACGGACGCAGAAAATTTGAAGTCGTGGTATTCATAATTTTAAAACAAAAAACGACGAGGCAAATATTAACGACCACTAGATATTTCAGAAAGTCAGCAACACTGAAGGGAAACCAGAATGGGACGGACAACGAACCGTTTCGCCCCCCCACCCGAGTAATCAGACTCTGACAGATCAGATTCCTCCAAAGAAACCGAGGGGGAAGGCGGGGTGGTGGAGTGGGCCTCGAGCTCCTGCGCGATCCAGCGCGCGCGCTGCGCGTGCGCACGTTTGGACAACTCACGGCCTTCCTCAATAAAAGCAACCGCCGCGGTTAACGAGGCGCGAACAGCAAGAACCGGCTGCATCCCTTGTTCTTGCAACGCCAAAAAATGGTCGCGCGCGGGCTCATAGTCCCCGTAGACGTCGCCTATACCGTCGCACCGCACTGCGTAGGCCATCGGGGCGGGGGGAGTGTCAGGACGGGGGGCGAAGGGCTGCGGCTCTCGATCATGACAGTCCGCAGGGGCAAGCTGGGCCCAGGAGCGGCTGCACGGCGCGCCACAGAACCCTGGCGCGGGCTGGAACTTGAAGCGGGACTCGGTGAATTCATCCCGCCTTTCTTGACTGGAGACGGCGGTGGGTTCACAGGCTTCTTGACAGGGGAGGGCGGAGTAGCAACAGGCACCTTGTGTTTATGCTCCCCGCGCGCGCACCCCGCGCGCCACGCAGCCTCTAAATCCTGCCAATCGTTCGGCAGGTACCCCTTGAGCGTCGCCGAGGAAGACCGCTTGTATTGCGCATCTGCGCTATGCCTATCTACGCATCAAAAACGCACACATGCCTCAGATCTTTTCACTCACCAAGACGTATACGCACCGGCGTTCACATCTTCCCCAGTGACCAAATAATACTTGGAGACGGCGCCAGTAGAGCCGGGGTCGCGGATAATGGGGACTTCGCAGCGAAAGGCCATCGAGAACAAGACAAAGCAAGAGAAGAGAGAGGAGAGAACAAGGAGGAGCATCAGCTGAGCGGCAGATCGCAGAACGACAGTTACTATCAATGATCAGACAGTTACTATCCATGATCATGGCACGCATATCAATGATCATGACGGCACGCATATCAATGATCATGACGGCACGCACACTGATGAATAACGTACCGCTATTTTTCTCTGCTTGGCGCGCGTCTCCCTTTGGCGCTCATCCTTAGAATTTACTTTTGTACTGTAGACTTTCCAACACCCAGAAATCAAATAGATTGAACCAATCGAAGCAGAATAAAGTACTACGTATGTTCGTTCTGACCGTCAGCTAATGCACCCTCAGCTATGTCCCGTGTGGTCCAAAAGACGAATTGGCGATAATGATTCAAAAGAGGGCTACGCGGCCAAGTCCGAATTGGCGAAAAAGATTCAAAAGACGCTACGCGGCCAAGTCCGAAGTAGCGCGATTTTGTCTGTGACAGAGAAAGTGAGGACTTAAAACAGGCGTACACTGTCCCGAGACTCACTGAAATAGGCTGCATAGCGGAACGCCGCGCGCAATTCACGCCGTCGTGCATCCCTCTGGACCTTCGGGGCACGCAAGAAGGGAGTGGAATCGAAATGGAGGTCAGTAGGGTTAACAAAACGGGCCCGGGACGTAATGGACCATCGACGGCACATCATGTCCGAGTCTGCAAGGAAAGTCAGTTACTTTACCCTATAACTGGAATAGACCCCCGAAGGAAACTCCCTCAGCAGGAGACGTGTATCGACTTTCTTTCGGGAGCTGCGGGGCGCCACAGAGAGGGACTGGTCCATGCTAAAGGAATAACTCAATTGTAGATCATGAGAAACTGAATAAACGTTGCTTACAAGCAAGCCAAGGGAAGGAAAGGAACGCGTGTGTTTAGTTAGACCGGACAAGAAAAAAACAAATTGGCAGCTACAACAAAAGTACAGAAAGCCACAAAGGTCACGCATGCCTCATCCTTTGAAGAAACAACCGTCAGAACTGCCCGAAAGAAAATGGTGTTGCCGTGCATACCGTTTGGAATCCTTCGGGTCGTTGGGCAGAGCCTTGCGCTTTGCGCTCGTCGTCGGCGGGGGAGCGGGACCAGCACGCAGTCGGGCGAGCAGCGCCTCGTCGGGGGTCGGACGCGCGTCCAACAAAGCCTGCGCACGCGCCACTGCGGGTGAAAGTTTGGGTGCACGCCCTGCCTGCGGCTTGCGCTGAGGCGGGGGAGGGTTGGGGTCGAGCGGCCCCGTCGGAAGTGTGAGCAGCCGACCACTGTTTTGGACAACAGTTATAAGGGGCATGTCCCTCTGCCTGGTGAAGGTGTATGCGACGCCATGCTCCCAGCACCCAGGCTGAAGAAAGCCGCCGGGAGTCGTTGCAGCCTGGATTTCGTCGCGTTCTCGTTGGAGGCGGCGGCGGCGATGAAAGTCGGCCCAATAGGAGGGGGGCCGGAGAATGCGGGGAGCACGCTGGGACATCGTGGTGGTAGGACTGGTCGAAAGGTATCTCCGTTAGCAAGCGTGCATGGTCACGAACTCAGCCATCAATTCTGCGCTGAGAAAAAAGTAGAGTGCGACAGCCCTGGTCTGGCGCCAATTTGAGCCGTGGAAACACTCCGGCGAGGTGAAATCTTTATTGGAGAAAAAAATCCGTGTTTGAAGTTGGTGCGCGCAGTAGCTTTAGCAGATTTAGTCCATAATGTCACGAACTCGCCGGCAATGGCCCAGCCAATGCATTTGCAGTGGGTCCACTGCAAAACAATTAGAGGTGAGAATTTTTTTGAAGGCGAAGTTAGGTCTGAAAAAGAAGAAAGTGCAAAAATTAGCACGGAACCAGGTGTTGAGAGGGCGCCATATTTAAAAGAAGGCAAAACCATCACGAACTCGTTAAGCTCTAGAGTCCCAATGCGTAATTACCTTACAAAGTCATTCTGCCTTTTGTCCTCTACTCTGATGAACCCACCCACCACATCTGACCGTGACACTCGTCGCGTCGTCGCCATTCCTGTCTCTACTCCTGGCCCTGGTTATGCCCTCGACCCTGACGTCGACCGACGCCGGCGACATGCAGACGCGCAGAGGCGCTACCGCGAAAAGTTTGGCGCCTATAAGATGTACCGGGAAAATCGCGCCTCACATTAATCTGACAGGAATCTGACGGATACTCGGACCAAAGCAAGGCTGCGCATGGAGCGGCGAGTCCTCTTATACGATTTCATTGGTAAACTGCTAATACGGCATTTTCCATAGTCTGCGCGCTGAGCGTGAATTGTCCGCAGACGAGACAAGACTGGCCGCGGAGCGTCGGCGTCCGGTGGATGCAGATTACCGGGAACGGTACACCAACCTTTTTTTGTATTGGTGGCGCTTTCTGACAACGGACGACGCGCCCAACCAGCTGTCGCAAGCAGTTCGTGTATTCATTTGCTACGATGCGTACATGCTGCTAATTAATACCCAATAGAAAATTTATCGCCAAGTTCGGGCACCATGCCTTTATCCAGTATTATCTTCCCCTCCACAACATTTTTGGAGAGCATCTTCCGGGCCGACAGTTTGTTTGGAGTGATGAGAAGAAGGGGCAGAGGAGAAAGCGCCGCCAGTCCAAGACCAAGCCCAACGTTGCGGACGCTGCGGGCGTGTCGGGGGACCCACATTCTTAGCGTCGCGTTGTATTTTACAGTTGCTCAATGTGCAATTTAATTGTTCTCCCATGAAACACCGGATTCGAAAAAGAGAGTATTATTATGTATAAAAATTATAACGACAATTGAGATTCAGTTAGATTGCCTCGCCCCAGACCCTGTACATCTTCAGCCCGTTTTCCCAACGCTGCGCACGTTGAGTTTCGCGCAGCTCCACATCCTCTGCGTTAGCTGCGGCGAAGAAACCCTTGTCCGACCGATTGCCGTTGTGCACCCAACGGAAGAGGCTGCCGGCGGTATATTGGGTGAAGGAGTACCGGGTCTCGCCTTGTTGAACAGAGACGTTGGAGTGGCGGAGGAGCGCGGAGGGAATCATGATGGTGGAGCCGGGCGGGAAGCGAATGACGAGGTTCAGATCCCAGAGAATCAAATGACCACCGAGGTCGGGATCAAAGTTGCCGAGCGACGTGATGCAACACCAGCCCCATGCGAGATTGGCGGCGTCGACGTGGGGGAAGGTGACGGTGCGAGGGCCGAAGTTGAAGGTACAGGCGGCAAAGACTGAGAGGGTTTCGGGAAAGAGGCGACGCAGGTAGGGGGCCGCGATGTAAAGGAGGGACATCTGCTCCCGGTAAAATTGATGAAGGGTGGGGGCGTAGGACCGAAAAAGACCTGTTTATGGGATGGGAGTACGTGAGCGTCCTTTTTTCAAGAAATGGACAACTTACCATTGGAAAATCCGACAATGCGCTGAATCGCCCAATGAGCCGCCATGATTGCGCACACCGTCGCATTTTGCTTCGAGTTGAGGAGGACACCAGGCCGCTGAAGAAGGCCAGATATCAGGTAGGTTGAATGGGTGAGGGTCAGCGCGTCTCACCTGCTGCCCCCCGCCGTAAGAAACACCGGCGGAGACAGCTACGAAATCACCGCGGCGACCGTCACCGTGAGCGTTGAGTGCCTCACGGTCGAAGAGGGCGGTCGCCGCAGTGATGGCGTTGTTATAGCTGTCGTGGTCGGGGCTGTCGGGACGGGGTCGACCTCCGAGGCACGCAAAGAGGCGACCTTTGGCATCAATCAGCGGGCGACACGCGCTATCAGGAGATCAGAGATGTGAGGACGAAAAAAAAGATAGATGCAGACCGCCCATCCCAAAGGAGAAACTTCATGTGCAACGCGCGAAGTTCGGTGAGGGTGTAGGCGCGCCTGTCGGGCTTGTGGACGCGGAGGCCAAGCCAGCCGGTGGTGGTGGTCTCGAGGTCGTCGCGGACGTCCAGCGGCGTGAAGATAGGCGTCGCCTGTTGTATGCGGCGGGTGACGACCTTCTTGGTGGGAGTGCCGGTGAGTATCTGTTGGGCTTGGCGTTGTTTCAAGCGACGGGTCTTGTGATACTGGCTTTTCCGGATCTGCGCCGCAGTGCGAACGACACGGATGAGAGGAAGGATGGTGGGGGCGGCATTGTGGGGGAGGCTGGGCGGGGCAGCGGAGGTGCGGCTGCCGGTCGACGTGGCGCGAGGAATGCGAATGATGGATTGAGCGGGCTTGATGGCTGATGACAAAGCCGGGGGATCGGGCCGAGAGCTGGGAATGGAGGCGGGAATATTTCGAGGAACACGAATGATGGATGAGGCGATGGGAGGGGAGGAGGGGGCGCGAGGGGGTGAGTGATGGGACGGCTTCTTCGCTGTGGTGGCGACGGAGGCAGTGGCGCGTTTCTTCGTGGGCGGCGGCGGTTGGTAGACGGGCTGCGCCTCGAGCTGGAGGTCGAGTGCAAGGTCGTGATATTGAAATGGAATGATTTCATAGTCGGGGTCGGAGTCGGGGTCGAAGCCTGGGTCGGATGGGATGGGAATAAGCGTAACTTCGTCCTGATCGATGCGGCGGGTCTGCGATTGCTCATCCTCACGTTCTTGAATGAGATCGTAAATGTCGAGGCCTGTGACGGCGTACGGCTCAACGGTAAATGGGGAGAAGACGGCACCGCTGCGAGTGGAGCGGCCTGTGGGGTGGTCAGCGCTCAGAAGCGGGGGGATTGGCTTTGAGGGGGTAAAAGAGGGGAATGGCAGACGGGTCAAGTCCAGGGTCGGAGTCAACGAGTCGACACAGACAAGCCAAGCCAACTCCAGGGTCGGAGTCAACAAGTTCGCGGTTGCACGGGGGGGGCGGGATGCTAAGTACTCACCGAAAATACGGCGGGCAAGGTTGGGCAGCATTGGCTGCGAGGGCGGGCTGCGATTTGCGCGGTGGCGGTATTTAATCAGCAGACGGCGAGTCTGTCCATCGAAACAGTGATGTTCAGGGGTTTCTTTGATGCGGCTGGGACGTTGCTCTAATGATTCGTAACTGAAAGCAGAAGAATGGGGGGGGGGGAAAAGATGCATTGACGCGAGTAAAAAATTAAGAGCTGGTCGCAGTCGCAGACTGCGGCGAGCTCGGCGTCGCAGGGTCGGAGGACGAGGTCACGGAATCGTCGCTTTGAATCCCCCAATTCCCCATCCCGTTCCATCCCTCCGTCGAGCCCCAGGTGGAGACGCCTTGTGAGACGGGACCCAAACCCCAGTCACTCGAGGAATCGCCATCGTAGTGCTCCCCCCAACCCGCGTTTGTGCCCCAGCCCCCGGGGTTATCGTCGCTGGTCCCAGCGGCGGGGGAAATGCTCGTCCAAGCAAGGGCGTCCGCATCGTAGTCGGCTGGGAGTGGGTTGCGATGAGCACGGGGAAACCATGGTAAACGGGGCGACATACCTTGGGAGACACCCGCGGGAAGATGCGTCAGTGGGGGAGTGCGAGGCACAAACCGACCTAGGCGTTGCCGAGCCTGCGACGCCAGGTAGGGAGTGCGGGGGCCTGTGCGCCTAAAGACAATGGTATTTCTATAAAGTTGACAATGTTAGTTGGTGGGCAAATGTGTATGGATGGACGCGTACTGCGACGAATGGGAGGCATGCGGAGACCGAGCAAGGTGCTGAGTGGCTGTGCCAGACCAAACAAAGTCTTTTGATCACCAATACCTATGGGGCGCCGAAAAACTGGAAAATTGCCCGGACGCGAGTCGGCGTTCAGCGGCGAAAAGCTGGAATGGCTTCTCCAATTCGAGGAGGATTTTCGGACGATGGAGCGCGGCGCGTTCTACGACATGGTGGTGAAGAAATTCCTCACGCGATATGGTTACGACTTGGCGGTCGGCGACAACGTGCCAGGGGATATCGAAGATTGGGTACCTGCGGACAGGAAAGCGGGCCTAAACGTCGAGGAGCTTGCGGAAGAAAACGATTTCCAGGATGTGGCAAGGAAAGCTTTGCGCGCGGTGAGTCGTTTGAAGTGGAGGATGGAGTATAAAACTGAAGAATGATAACAGAAACTGGGAAATTGGTTTCGCCACCGTTTCACGGGAAAGCGGCTGCATAACGGCGCGGTGAACAGGATCTTGAAGAGAATGCAGGCGATGAGTGGCACCGCGGCGCGTCCGCGCCGCAAGCCTAACGTGACCTTGTACTCGAGCAAATTTTACGCGTCGAAACTCAAGGCGGGGTTTGACCCACTGTGGGAGGCGGCCAAGGAAACGCTGCCAGCCTCGGCGCGTATCTCAATGTGTCAAGACTACGTGAAGGCCTGCTGGGAAAAGGAGTCCGACGAGTTGAAGGCAGAAATTGCAGCTGAATCGGACGCCCTACATCTAGAGGCTTTGAAGAAATATCGCGACCTCAACAGCCTGCCGGAGCAGTCTGCGGAGGAGTACCACCAGTGCGCTTAATACTTTGAGATGGACATGCCGCTGCTGACTCTTCTCGGATAGAGCTTTGGAAACCTTCGACGAAGTGGGCATTCCGCTCGCCGATTCTTTGAGTGAGCGACTAGGGATGCATATCGTCATCCTGGCGGTGGGACCCGTGGGCTCTCAGAGGGGAGAAGTCCGGCTGCGTTCGTGAGTAACAGCCTTAGATGTAGGGTGAGGGCTTACCAAACGCGTCCTTTCAGCGTCTTTTCCGATACATCAGTCGGGCAAACCACTAAGATGTGGGGGGAATTTGATCGCGCCGCATTTACCGCCGCGGAGGTTTCACTAACGCGCTACGGCCGCGCATTCTTCAGTGCGTGCGCTCGTATTGATCTTCGGAAAGAAAAGAGAGCTGATATCCCCACGTAGCGAAGGACGAATGTCGAGCGCGTGCTTGGCCACCATTGGAAGTCGCGGGCATGGACAATCTCCTGCAGATGGATGATCTGCAATCGGGAGCGGGCGCGGCAGCGGTTCCTGCGCCCGTCGTGGGGGCAGTGGCGGCGCCTGTGCTTCTGGTCCCAGCGGTCGCGGCGCCGCGGGTACCGAGCCCGCCCCCTCGCCCCCATTCGCCGACGCCGACGCCGGGGATTGACCAGACTGCTTGGTCGGGTACGCTGGTTGACGTGTACGAGTTGATGATGACGAAGGAATGGGGGCCTCGTTGGAAGAGTCTGATTGAGGCGATGGTCGCGTTTGAGGAATCGCAAGCATGGCATGAGGGGGCACTGCCGCGCTGCGATATACGCCCTGAGGAGATCGCAGTCTGGATGAAGGAGCACCGGAGGGCAGGGGATAACGACAAGATCCTCCCTGATTTTGGGGAGCGGCTGCTCGCATGGTGGCGGAAAATCGGTCCAGAGTTCCGCCAAACGCCTAGGCCGGAGGACTTGGCGGAGGGAGAGCAGTGGCCGCCGCAGTCGAAGACGGGGTGGGAGTGGGACGAGTGGATGGGGCTCTGCGCATCGGGGAATAATGGTGTTGTGCTGGCAGTGCAGGCTTTGACGTGGTGGGGTCAGTCAATCATCAATGGGGCTGCGGGGGAGGGCCTAGGGGCGGGGGAGGCGGCGCTTGCGGCAGACGAGGGGTGGCAATACCTCCTCGGTGATATGCTCTATGCACTCGAGTGCATGACCGGCGAGATGACGGAGGAAACGGTGGCGGCAGTCGCAGCAGAAAGAGCGTATGCAATCGCGCTCGAGGAATGGAACGCGAATGATCGTGCGGGAGAGAGGCCAACGAGAGAGGCATCGAAGAGGACGGGGGCAAAGAAGCCCGTGAAAGTTGCGGCCAAAAAAGGGAAGGCGGCGTCCAAGGCGGCGCCTAAGAAGCGGTACGCAAAGCAAGGGTCAATGAGTGTCGACGCTGACGGGATGAAATAGGAAGCGTGGGGAGGAAGAGGTGACAGAGGACCAGCCTGTTGCCCGAAAGACGAGGAGCGGCGGCCCCATCGTAGCGCCTGCAGAGCGGCCTAGGCCACGCCCGCGGTGAGTAACGGAAGGATGTAAAAATACTCACGAGCTCACGAACTCGTTGACAGCGCGCGACAGCCGAAAAACGTCAGCATTACGAGTACGGCCCCTATTCCAGCAACCTCCAACACCACCCTCGACGTCGATATGCCCGAGGCCGCAACCGCCATCGACAACAACGGCGATGGCAATGGCAGAGGTAACGCGGAAGAGGGCTTGATAGCGCCACCCGAGAAAGACGGAGCTGACGGAACGCCTGAGGGAGCGCAGGCCATCCCGACCGTTTCACAGGACCTGGGTGATAAGGAGGGAATGGCGGCCGTAGAGGCCAACAGCGCGCCAGCAATTTCCACTAGCAACCAGGATGAAGATGGCGTGGATCCGTTTGCGTTGGAGTTTGCGGATCCTTTCGAAAAGAACCCAATGGCAGGGCTGTCAGAGGAGGAGCGCGCCGATCTTGAAGCTGAGCTTGCGCTTGATGCCGCCGCTAGCGAAGACGAGGATGAGGGAGACAGCGACGGCGCGGAGAACTGAGGGGTAATCGGGAGGGAATGTCTGTGGTCGTACAATTGTTTTGTAATTGGTATCAATTTCTTCAAGACAGTTTTCAAGGAGAGAGGGAGAACACGTGCCCGCGTCGAGGGCAATTGAATTAAACACGTACAACGCGCTAGAATGGGTGCAAAGATGTCGCAGAATGAATAGCCGAAGCCGTGAGAATGAATTAAGTACAAATGGAGGGTTAACTGGTACCCCAAAAAGGTAAGCAGGAATAGCCGAGAGAAAGCAGGTTGTAAGTAAATAAAGGGCAACAAAGCTAGCAGGATGCCGCAGTGCCGGGCTGCTCAGCGAGAAAGCGCTGCCCGGCGGAGGCGTGCCGCCAGGGTGCACGTTATAATTCGGACCAAGCGTGGAAGTGAAAAGTACGAATTATAACGCGTACTGCTGGCGCAGCCAGGGCATATTATAAAGGGACTACAGGCTGAGCTCGAAGAAAAAGTACAAGCTGATGGCCGACAGGGTCCACTCTGTAGCAGCAACCCTGCCGGAAGAGTTTCGGATCATCCGGCACTTTCCATCTGATCCGTTGGAGGGAATGCCACCGTTGAACCCGAGGCCCGGCGACTTGCGAGAAGGGGACAGATATACCAAGCAGAGGGCTGAAGAAATGAAAATAAACGAGGACGGGTTCCTATGGCCAGAAGAAGAAAAACTCGTTCACGACGTTATTCGCAATCATGAATTCGCATTCACTTGGGATGAGAACGAGTGGGGACATTTCCGGGAAGATTATTGCGAACCAGTAAAAATCCCCGTTCTTGCTCACACCCTGTGGCAGGAGAGAAATATTCCAATACCACCAGGAATACGCGACGAGGTGGTGGAAATCATACGCGGAAAGATCAAGACAGGAGTTTACGAACCATCCAGCTCGTCGTATCGGACGAATTGGTTTGTAGTTCCCAAATCCAACGGCTCCCTTCGACTTGTCCATAATCTCCAGCCCTTAAATCAGGTTGTGATAAAAGACGCCGGATGTCCACCAATTGTCGAGGTCTATGCCGAATCCTTCGGGGGATCTGCCGTGTATGGAATGTTTGATTTGTTCGTTGGTTTCGACCATCGGCTTCTGGACATTGCCTCACGGGATTTCACCACGTTCCAAGGCCCGTTTGGGACCTTCCGACTTATGCGTCTTCCACAAGGATACACGAATTCGGTCCAGGTACAACAAGGGGATATTAATTTCATCCTCCAGGATGAAATTCCCAAATACACCCAACCGTTCGTGGACGACACCCCGTTAAAGGCCTACCACGTATTATCTCCTCGAAAATGGCGAATACGAGACGATCCCAGAAACGCGGGAATTCGGAGATTCATTTGGGAACACATGCTGACCATCAATCGGATACTCCAACGTATCAGGCATGCGGGCGGAACTTTCAACGCGAAGAAATCATATTTCGCAGTTCCGCGTATCAAGGTCGTGGGACACGTCTGCAGCTTCGCAGGAAGAACCCTGACAATCCAAAGTCCAGAAGATCCGAGATTGGCTGCCTTGCGAAGACCTGACAGACATCAGGGGTTTCCTTGGCACGCTCGGCTTAATGCGGATATTCATGGACCAGTTCGCGGACGCGGCGATCCCTTTGACGCGTCTTACGCGAAAGGAGTAGATTTCGAATGGGGACCAGAAGAACAAGCTTCGATGGACGCGTTAAAGAATTTGCTCATAAAATCTCCCGCCATCAAACAAATCGACTACGTATCCGGCAGACGCGTCATTTTATCGGTCGACTCATCGGTCCGGGGCATGGGCTATATCTTTTACAGCTCGGAGAAGATGGCCTCGAATACCCATCCCGTTTTGGCTCCATTACGTGGAACGAACGAGAATCGCGATACTCCCAGGCAAAGCTGGAACTCTATGGGTTGTTCCGTGCGCTCAAGGCCGCGAGAATGTACCTTGTTGGGATAAAGGATTTGTTGGTTCGCGTGGATGCGAAGTACATTAAAGGCATGCTCAAAAACCCGATATTCAACCCAACGCGACTATAACCGTTGGATCGCCGCGATTCTTTTATTCGACTTCGAGATCGAACACACGCCAGGAATCACTCACACACCAGATGGTCTCTCGCGCAGGAAACCCGCATCGGAGGATCCCGAAGAAGACGATGATGTTGATGAATGGATCGACCGTGTGTGCGGATTCGCGATCCAAGTAATGAATTGGCAGCGCCAACAGCGATCATCGTTATTGGAGACGATCCCGGCTTCCCAACTTCAGTCCGGAGGCCAAAATCTCGATCACGTGTTCACCGGATGCTGGACCCGTTCCCAGAAAAACCGCGAAGTCAGCCTCCAGTCAGGATTTTCATTACCCTAATCGACAACCAAGTCTACGAGATACCTAGGAGCGAAAAGGCGGACGCCGGGACGCAGAAATGGAATTAATCAAGGATTTCCTTGAACGCAAGCAGCATCCGGATGGGATGAAAGACGAAGAATTCGAGCGTTTCGTGCGGAAATCATGCAGATTCTTCCTCCTTGAGGGAGTGCTTTGGAAATGGGACTCTCATCACGAACACAAGCTCGTGCTCCTTCCCGAGAAACGCACAGCGATTTTGCAACAGGTTCACAATGAACTCGGGCACAAGGGATATTTTATTACGCGAAAACATCTACTCGACCAGTTCTGGTGGTCGTACATGGACAAAGACCTTAATTGGTACCTGAATACATGTCATGAATGCCAACTCCGCTTGACGAAGAAGATCAATATCCCGCCTACCGTCGCGATGCCTCTCCCGCTTTTCCACAAATTCCACGGCGACACCATGCTTCTACCCAAGTCGCACGGGTATCGATATCTCGCGCAGGGGTGATGTTCGCTAATTTCCTGGCCAGAGTGGAGAATGTTGGAAGATGAAAACGCGTACACCCTCGGATGCTTCATTTTCGAAGAAGTGTTGTGCCGATGGGGAGCGGTGGCAGAAATTGTGATGGACAACGGAGCCGCCTGGATCAAAGCTGTTGAATGGCTTTCCAAACGATACAGCATTCACCACATAAAGATCTCCGGATACAACTCCCGGGCCAACGGAATTGTGGAGAGACGCCATTACGACGTACGTGAGGCCATCTCCAAGGCGTGCGAAGGCGATTTGGACCTCTGGACCGAGAGAATATTCTACATATTCTGGGCGGAGAGAGTCTCCATCCAAAAATCGTCTGGATACTCGCCATATTACCTCGCGCACGGGGTTGAGCCGTTATTCCTGTTCGACATAGTCGAGGCGACTTACATGATCAACTTCACGGGAGAGAAACTTACCACCGAGGAGTTGATCGCACTTCACGCCAAGCAACTGATGAAAAGACTGGAGGAGTTGGCAGAACTCAAAACCAAGATATACGAAGCGCGTGTCCGGAGCATCAAACAATGGGAAAAAGACAACCAGAAGAAAATCGAGGACTTTGATTTCGCGCCGGGATCGCTCGTTCTTCTCAGAAATTCTTCCGTCGAGAACGAGTGGTCGCGGAAGGCAAAGCCACGGTATTCTGGTCCCATGGTTGTGATACGACGGAAGTCGGATAGCTCGTATCTCCTGGCTGAGTTGGATGGTGCCATGTCCAAAATGCCAGTCGCAGCCTTCAGGCTAATACCATATCAGCCGCGCTCCAGGATTCGCATTCCAGTCACAAAATTCGTGGAGGAAAAACCCAAGAGAAAACGGAAAGAAAAGGAACCCGAGTGGGGCGATACCGGGAATAGATGGTTCGAAGGGCAATCAGCAGAACCAGACTCTTGAAAAACAGAGCTTATGGGCGCATGACCCGTGAACGGACGAACCATATGACCCCTGGAAACTCGAAGGAAATGGACTTCGACCATTATGCGACATGTATTTGGGCTCTATCATTCAATATATCTATTCTTCGACCTCATCCTATCCTCCTGAATACATGTCGCGTGAATGTAAGCCACGCCCGAATCCCCTAACTCGAAGAAATAACCTTCCGCTTGCCGAATCCTAAACGCGAATCGTTCTATTCTCCCACCCTGCCGTTTGGGCCATAACCATTCTCGAATAACAAAACCAGAAACAAGAAAACGGGGATCTTAACCTAGGTCCGTCCACGGGAAACCAGCCGAATTCATTAAGAAGCATGTCATAAAGGAATGATTGGCGCAAGCCTTTAGCGCCCAGGAGACCCGAGATACACAGCCACTCCTTAATACAAAGATCGCCGGTCACGAGGCACGACGCGTCGCGTCGCGTCGTGTTTTTCCAAGTAACTTATAAGCGCTGAGGGCGCTTTTCTCAAGGACGAGTTCTCATGTTACTAAACCGGACGAAAACACCAAGAAAATTCAATTCATTTTTCGAAATTATTACATTTTGGCCCCCGAAGGCAGGGCGGACAGCAGGCACGAAAACACAAAGCGACGATCAAGAAAATAGCAAAGAGGTGGATTTTTGTGCTCCTACTCGACCCAGCCGCCACTGGGGAGTTCGGAGTATTGGAAGGGATAAAGTAAACGAAAAGAAATATGGGGTCCGTAGGCAAACGATGCCCTGCCCCTGCGATTAGTCCATATTCACGTCCACTCCCGCGCCCGGCGTCTCACCCGTGGAAGTCCCGACCACAATTTCGCCTTTGGCGTCCAACTCCCCCTCCTCCAGCATTTCACCGTTCCCCGCCACGCCCTTGCTCGTCTCGTTGGGTTTAGCGCCTAAGAGGGATCCCGGTTTCCCAAAAACGGAAGTCGAAAGGGAAAGAGCAGGTGAAACGGCGACCGGAGGAGACAAAAGGGCGGCCTGAGGAAGCTTTGGAGGAGAGGCCCGCGACCCGGACGATCGACGCGGCGGCGAGGGGGAGAACATGTGTCGAAGGTCGCTCGCCGACGCGACAGGAGGACGAACCGTTCACGAAGGAATCTCAACAGAGTCCATGGTCAAGCGGACGGAGGGAACGGATGGGGGAGATGATCTCCCAGAAGCATCTGCGCTCGCTGTGAGCGGAGGCTCATCGTTTCCCGAACCTAAGAAGGAAGACGAACGAGTGGGTTAGCAAGAAAATAATGAGAAAGAAAGAGGCGAGGGCAAAGGCGGGAACTTACCCTTCTCCTGGTCCATCGCCACATCCCTTTCGTCGTCCTTTTTCCCTCCCTCGACCTCCGTACCGCTGTCGTTGCTATCGCTATCTTCCCCTTCACGGAACGACGGATGGGCCCGGATTTTCCACCTGCAACGCTGGAATTCTCGCTCCCAAAAATAGCGCGACGCGCCTCAAGAACGTCCCGGTCAGTTCCCGAGGAACAAAGGTGCCGAAGGAACCGCACGAGCAAGCGCTCGGTGGTCCCGACTCCTCCGACCTCGTCCGCGATCTCGAGCATGAGCGTGAGCTGGAGCTCCATCCACTCGGTGTTTACGTCCGGAAGGGTGGTGTCTGCGAGGAAGGGGCAATTAGCAAAGCTATGTGGGACGCACGGAAGACTACGATGGAAACGTACCAGTCAGGTCCCAATCAAACTCAACAGGCGACAATTCGCAGGTCGCATTATCCGCACGGCAATGGGTGCACACAGCAGTAGGAGTCTCGTCCCCATAACGCAGGCGAACACACTTGTTGTCGGCCAGAAGACAGCGGATGCACCCCTACAAGGAGAAGAAAGGAAAGGAGTTAGTTAAACGAAAAGGAGGACGCATAAGGGGAAGACTCGCCTTTCCCCGAGTAAAAACGGTGCGCGCCGGCAAACTGGAGAGAGTGATTCGGCGCTTCCAAGTGCTGGAGAAGCGCGGGTGGTTCTCGTCGAAGGGGTAAGCGTGCGTAACGATTTTGTTGCCACCAGTGGATGTTGTGGGCGCGTCGATCACGAAAAGGTCGTTCCGATCGTGCCAAAGCTGCGAATTGTACTCGTTGCGTGGGCCTGTTAACTCGACGGCTGACTGCCTCTTCCCCTTCTTCACCTTGACCGTGCAGGTGATGATTTCCGGCTCTACTTCTGCCTCGCCCTCCGACCCTGCACGAGACTTTTCCCTCGACCCCCTGGACGCGACGACGGCCTTCTTCTTCCCTTTGGACTTGCGGAGAACGGACAGCAGCTGGTCATCGGAGCCGGAAACCGATCCACCGTCGAGGAAGGCGATCTCAGGCTCCATGGACATTGCCTTACCCCGCGTACGAGGGATCGGCAGCGGCGGCGGCGACACGGACAGGGGCACTGCGGGACGACTGAGCAGGCGTGGGAGGAGGAAATCCGCGATCAAGGACACGGTCTTCACCCTCAAACTGGGCGCAGACGCGAAAGAGAATGTAACATCCCAACGTGTTCAGGCGCATCTCGAATTCACCCACAATCCGCTTGCGCCCTTCGACGTACCCCAGGACGCGGTCAGATAGGCGTTGGTGAATGGTGGGGATCTTCTCACGGTACGCGTGCGCGCTCCCTCCACTCGGAAAACTTGGCCCTCTGCTTCTCCAGGAATGCCGTCTCCTTCTCCGACTCGGACGCCTCGTGCCTTGCCAGCGCCAGTTTATAACTGTTCCACGCGTTTTCATAGGCGTCCATGGAAACGTGCGGCTCAGCGTCAAAGGGAGGAAAAGCGTCGCGGGTGTACTGTCTCCAGCGGGGCTGCGGGTCCCGGGCGTCGAGGAAAATTGGGTCCTCAGGATCGGACGGAAGGGGGGCGAGCGGCTCGACAATGCCGTACCGGTACTGGAAGGCGACATACACGAGAAGGACACGGTTATAGAATGAGACGAGGTCGCCAATCGTCTCCCCGAGCGAATGAAGCCACTCCCCGGTGCGAGAAAGGGCGAACCCTTGTCGCGAGAAGTACTCCACCGTTCGGAGGAAACCCTGCGGGTCCTTCGCCTCCACCCTCTTGTATTCCTTCCCGATTTCTTCCGCGTCCTGGGTGTAGAACTCGTACATCCGCGAGATTCCATCAACGTTGGTGCGGTGGACCTCAAAGTCGAAGGAGTCATCAAGCTGCAAATTCTCCTTGATCTCGATGGTCTCCAAGTCTACGACGCAGGTTTTGGACCGAGGGGCGGCAGCAGAGGAAGACGCGCCGCTGGGACGGCGAGGACCAGCCAAGGGCTCCGAGATAGAAGGCACGGCCGACGCCTTCGGGCGGGGAACAGGACGCGGCGCAGGACATTCAACAGGTTTGGAGGAGGACTCTGCGGTGTTCAACACCGCGGAGCCCTTATTACCAGAACGATGCGCCCTTTTAGGGGGAGGCGCAGCGACCTCTTCGTCGACATCCATGGCGTCGACGGAGCGCTTCTTGGGCTTTGTGTCCTTCGGGGATTTCGCAGGGAAGGAGCTAAGAAGGTCGGCTGGATCCACAAGGTCGTCGTCAGATGAAGATCCACTTGCAGACTCGACATAGGAAGCCGACAAACCGCTCGACTCGTGCACAGACGGTGTCCTACAGCAAGAAACACGAACGGTTAGCCATCCAAGAGAAAAACAAAAAAGAAAAGAGGAAAAATATGCACAGAGAGGACTTTTTCTTGGGAGGAGCACCGCGACTCGAAGGAATGGAAGTAGCGGCCAGACCCTGCTTAGTTCGAGGCCGGAGTTGGGGTTTGCCGTCAGACATAGCGAAACACAAGACAAGAAAAAAGGCCGAAGAGGGCGAGCACGAAGAGAGAAAGAAAGACAGGGAGGAAGAGAGAGCTCAGTGAGAAAGGAATGGTGGGCGAAGAGGAAGAGAGGTGACTCACCGCAGTCACCGCAGTCGTGGAACCACCGAGAACGACGAAGAAAAGGAAGACATAAGGAAAATAAAAAGAAGACCAAAAGAAAGTTTGGACTTACCCGGTTTGGAACTGATGGACGAAAATATCCGAGCCTGAAACACTTCCCACGACACACGTGTTGGCGCGCTTTCCAACTCGACGCGTTATCCAAGGAGGGAGAAGAAGGGAGGAGGAACGGGACGTGTCAACAGGGAAAATCTGTTAAATAACAGCCCCTGTGCGATTTTGATGCGAAAGGCACGTGACCATCGCTGCCATCAAACGGACGCCAGGCCCGTCCACTGTTTCATCGGTTATATCGGCTATACAATCCGCCAAAGCAACATATCTACCAAGGAATCTCGATCGACTAGCCGAAGGAATAATACGCGATAAACAGGACACAGGAATCAGAAGGAAGCCGGACGTACGAGACTTACGATCAAGGAGAATATCAGCAGCTGAGCACCAGCAGTAACCCAGGACCAAGGAGCGCAAGGGGTGATCACCAAAAACACGGAGACGCATGTGCACAGTGCGTTCTCACCAGGATTCTCGGAGAGGCGGCCACCTCTCTAGGAAAAATTATGCGGCGCGAAGGATACACGGATGGAACGGACCCGGGCTCCGTTCCGTCAATTATGGAACAAAGACGAAGAAAACAGGCCGGAAATACAGAGAACAAGTTGTTACACGTGATCGGACACGACGTACGGACGAAACCAAACAATCGCAGATCGGAAATAAAGCCCCTATTTCGATCGCGTATGACGCTCATGGTGCCTCCCGGGAGACCTATAATAGGAATGGGGCCCCGTCAGCCAAGCGATGAAAGATGAGAGGAAAACACGGGAACGGACGCACCGTACGAGAGGAATCCTCAGGTCTCTGACCAATGGATCTCCCTCGAGCTCGAACTTTCAGAATCGGAAGCCGAAGCCCTTCCACGCCCCTGCTTAATTATGCGGGCAAGGCCACCAATAAACCGATCGGTGTCGACCACTTCGCCAAAGCGATTGTAGGCGGAGTAATCGTCCGCGGTCTTCAACAAAGCACAGGTTTCGCGTGTGCCCATGATTAAAGGCAGAAGAACGTGGTGATCCAAGGGGCAGAGGGAATCATCGCTGCATGGAAAACCGATCGAGAGGCAGATCCGGTACATGATCTCGAACATGGCTTGTGAGGGTCAACGAGACCCAAAGGGTAATCAAATATATTTAACTGGCGGGTATCGTGAGCGTCAAAATGTGGTAAGGACTCTAGTGCTCAATACGATCGGTTCTCTAAGGAAATTCACTCAAGAGTCGAATATACGAGCTCTTTATCGGGTGGATTTCCGTCCTTATCGAATATACAGTAAGGAGAGTACCGAGCGACGATACGTAGAGATAAGGGTCCTGTGGATCGTAAACGTTCGTTAGATTTCAATTAATACGTGAGATTCAAACAGAAATGTCGCCTATGCCTTCTTCAGGGTCTCGGAGGAACTCGACGAGTCTGGAAGGCGCACGATAGGCGGGAGTTTGGGTAAAAGTGTAGATGTCTTGTCACGTGTATCGACTGACAAAGAATAGCTACTGAAACTAACAAATACAAATACATCTCGACGTCAGGACTAATTCATCAGAAAGAATCACGAAATTTAAAAGATACCGTCCTAGGTGAGTGAATCCTTACAGAGCCCCCCTAGTCCTGGCGGATGAGAGGCAGGAACTTCATAGGAAACTCGAGATCGGCTATATCCTCTTTATCCCAATTCTCCGAGAACGAGCGCTCGAAAAGACTCTTTCCGTTGGCGAAATCTTTTTTACTCGGGACGGAGGTCGGCTTGTGTTCTCCTTTGCTGCCTTTAACGAGGTAAGTCTTCCACTGCGCGCGGGTTCTCCATTCGTATTTATGCTCCTCTAGAATTTTGCTTCGAAGATCCTCTAACAAAGTGTACGCGCCTTGAGAGAGATAACCCGTGAAATGTGCACTCTCGGATTCCAAGACGTCCGGAGGAGGCCATAGCGTCGTATCCGCAGAAGGATGCTTTCCAGGTACGTGTCCCAGTAGGATGGAGACTTCACGTTCGGATACCTGATCAGTTACATATAGGGATCCGTCTCTTCCACGGGGAGCACAATTGAATGACCACGATTGTACTGAGTCACCTGTACGCTGGGACCTTGAGCGTAGCGATGCACGATGTTCTTGTCAAAGACCTCAGCGACGAAACGACACACTCCTCCTTTAGGGACGAAAGCGATAGCGTGCGGGAGAGCGAGCAGGTGATATAAACTCCCTTGGTAGAGCCCGAAATTCATAGCTCCCCCGGCGACATTCCAAGTAATAGGAGGATCCACGTATCCGGGTGCGTACAACGCTGCAAGAGTAGCTTCGCGAGCGGCGAAAGCTCACCTTCGGAGAATCCTCTAGCCTGCTCGACGGGAATGTACAGCTCGAAGGACACTCCGAACGAATCCCCAGCTCAAGCACGTCCTCGATCTTAGTGACTCCATCAAAGACAGTCGCGTAAGTCTTGAGGCGCAGGAGGGATCGGGCATCCTTGCAGATCAAGACCGCTCTCGACAACCAGCGTATTTCCACTTTAGACCATCGTAGACCCAATAGATGGCTCATCATCTGTAATCGAAGGTGCCCATTCGCAATTGCTGCCAACGCTTCTTCCCTGGTCTGAAAGTTGGGTTCCCAAGTATGGATAGGAGATGGGACCGTCGCTACAGGTGCGCTTCCTGTGGATACGACGTCCGCCATGGGAATCACTTGAGAACTCCCCGAGTTTGTCTGTGGCGCCATAGCAGGAGAACTCGATCGTTCCACTTCTCGGTATTCGCCGTAGAAATCTCCGCCTCCTCGCCGGTTTCCATCGTTCTGGAAGAACTTCTCGAATGGGAGCGACGGGCTGACGCTTCCGAACGCGGCAGTGGCTGAGAGATCGAGTATCTCGACCCGCGGTTCCTTGAAGTCGACGCTGAGGCTGAGAGACCTTAAAGATCATCTGCGAGGAATCCTTCAGCCATGCTACGGGCCCGTCTGGACACTAGGCTAGGATCGGTCTCCCTATTCGAGGCATGGGAAGATGAAGCGATGGGAGCGTCGTAAGGAGCGATATCCCCGATTCGGTCGCGCAAGGGGAGCTAGCAACCACTTCCCCGAAGCTACTCGGAGTACGCGACACACTCTCTCTCTTCTGTCTTGCACGTTCACGCCTCGAGGGTCCGGCCTTCTGTTCAAGCACCGGAATGCCCGTTGACCGCACTGCACCTTGACCGCGCCCGTTGAACGAACTGTAGCTTTGTCCGGGTTTCGGTGCGTATAATACCTTCACTTGCTCCAGAACCACGGTAGTTGACTCATAGTAAGTTTCAGATTCGTCCACGGCTTCACCATCCGCCTCGGGAGCAAAGTCCGAAAGATCATGCACATGTACTGGCTCCGGTCTATCAAAGCAGGTTCGTCGAGTGCGATGGGGTTTTGCCGGAAGAAGGTACAAACGGTGCCCGAAGGAGACTCAGCGAGCGTGGCGTGGAAACGTTCCGAGTAAGCGCGGATGACGTTCCAGTTCCTGAGGGACGTGCTCCGAAAAGGTGGAAGTCAATAATGTGATATCTCCACTCTGGTTTAAACTTCTGTACTAGCACTCCTCGTTTACCCGCTTTCAGGTTTTGGAATAGCCAGTTCGTACGCTCAAGATCCTCTTTCCAGACTCCGTAGCTAGCGAAGTCTTCGAGCTTAACTTCCGTTCCCAACGCCGCGCTCCTGAGGACCGAAAGCTCGTTCCAATACTCTGGGCTCAAACGCAAGAACCTCTTGTCAGCTCTCTCCCGATCCGTCCAAGCGTAATGAGCAGCCACGTTATGATTAGCCAGGTGAATGAGATTCATCTCGTGATAGTCCCGGGAGATATTGAAAAGTACTCCGGCTTTAGGACGTTCCTCCAAGCGAAGGGACAAGACGAATTGGTAATCCTCTTTCGTCAGGTCGCACTTCTTAAGGTCCTTGACGCTCGAGAACCAGTAAATAAATCCCAAATGGCTGCACACGCTACGTTGAGCCGTCTTCGCCGCCTCTCGAGCTGACTCCTCCGTGTAATGAAGCATCGTTAGAGTCACCTCGTCAAGAGGGGCGGGGACGGGCCCCAAGGCTCCTGACCAAGCGCTTCGACAATACCAATCGCTCGATGCTGCCATAGTCATGCTCACGTGGTGTAGGCGTCGGCAGTCTCGCTCACGCAAGTCACCCAATTCTCCTCAAGACGGCAGCCCGCGTAGACCGCTCGGGTTCTCCCCCTTCATCACTCGAATAGTATATGTCCGCGGTCTCCTCCACTAGCTCGAACGGCTTCGTGCTGAAGAGAAATCCCACAGGGTCTTCGTGGAATGGGGATACTTCCGTGGTCGGCACCCAAGCGAGCCAATGCTCCTTCGGGTTATACCAAGTCGGGCCTTTCGAAAAGTCTAACGCCTTGAGCACCTCACGCGACGTCGTCTCTTGAAGGAGGAATGGGACGGGAGCCATATAGTTCAAGGCCTCGGGGGGAATCGAATCCGGAGAGCCATTCAAAGAGCAGAAGAGGGTATTCTGCCGCATGGACCAGATGGGGACAAGATAGTCGCCCAGGTGGTTGGTAAGATAAATGTCATCCATCAAATATATTAGAGTCTTTAGAACCGGATATCCGTGAACTATAGAACTCAATCAAACCCAATAGTCAACCGAATATACGTGAAGACTAAGAGGGCTGATGCGACGGATGGTAGTAGAGCTGGGGGAAAGTAGAGAGAGAGAAGAGAAGGGAAGGGAAGAGTGCTTTATCGATTATCCTGTCCATCTCACGATGGACAGGCGGGTATCATCGGTTTCTCTTCCACCGGGGTATCCTGAGAGAAAGTTATTTCCGCTTCGGGTATCCGGGCCGCTCATTCGCGTTTGGCGGACTTAGCGTAGGCGCGCAACATCTCTGGGGCGTTGCGCAAGTCCTTCTTTGTCTGCCAAGTGTCGAATTGCGGACCATAATTTTTCCACCTCACCAGCCAAGTGTTCTGCTTCCTTCTTTTATCATATCTTTTTCCGACTATTTTCTCCACTTCAAACTCCTCGGACTCTGGTTTGTCTCCTCTGGTTTCCGACATGATCGAACGTTTCCCGAATTCATCCAAGGTCTCCTTGTAGGGTTTGATATGGTCCAGATTGAAAACTGGAAACCCTGGGTATTTGTCGTTAAGGCGTAACCGGTACGTCCTTGGATTAATCTTCTGTAAAACCTCGAAAGGACCAATCCATCTCTGCACTAATTTAGCTCCTTCACCTTTGGACTCTATCCATTCTAGAGAATGCGGATTAACCAAGACGCGGGAGCCAACTTTGAACTCGGGGATTTCCCTCCTGCCACGATTGTAATATTTGGCTTGTTCGGCTTGAGCTCTGGCTATGGCTAGCCTAGCGTTCTCGCGGCGGATCCTCAATTGCTCCAGGTAAGCGCTCGACTCCTTCTTCATTCCGTATGATTCAGCAGCTCCAGACTCTCCTGGAAGCAGGTAATCCAGAGGGGCTTTAGGGTCGAATCCGTATAGTAGCAAAAATGGAGTGGTTCCAGTCGAAGCGTGGACATTGCTATTGTACGCAAATTCCAATAGCTTTAACCAGTCAGCCCAGTCATCACGATCCTTGGCGACGTAGGCCCGAAGCATTGTTTCCAGTTGACGATTAACATTTTCCGTCTGTCCGTCATGCTGAGGATGATGCGAGGAGGATAGCGACATTTTGGTTTTGATAGCTGCGGCTACCGCCGCCCAAAAGTCCGAAGTCCAGCGGGGATCCCTATCGGCTATAATACTGTCTGGAAGGCCGAATCGGGATACTATGTGCGTTACGAATAGGTCCGCAAACCCTTGCGCTGACAATCCCGATGTAGTTGGAATGAAGGAAGCATGTTTGGTCAGGCGATCCACTACAACCATAATCGCATTATACTCCCCCGACCAAGGGAGGT
Organism: Mycena leptocephala; assembly: GCA_029378395.1. Lineage (NCBI taxonomy): Eukaryota > Fungi > Basidiomycota > Agaricomycetes > Agaricales > Mycenaceae > Mycena > Mycena leptocephala. Next base: position 21,625 of record JARJLF010000709.1, on the reverse strand, counting down.
TCACGATGAGGTCCAAAGAAATCGATTCGTAGGGACGCGACGGAATGGGGTTAGGGATTAGGTACCCATATCTCGTGAAGTTCCTGTGCTTGATCTTCTGACAAATATCGCAGCTGTCGCAGAATTCATCCATGTCGTTTTTCATTCGTTTCCAATAGAACTTGCCGCTGAGCTTGGTCCATAACCTCTCCGGGCTGGTATGAGCTGAATTCAGTGGGGATTCATGCGCCTCTACTAGAACTTCCGATCTCTTGACCTTAGGAACGCACAAGCGGGGCTGGTAATCCGCATCCCTGAAGAAGAGCAAATCTCCGTCCGATCTAAAAAACCGTTGTCCCGGTTTCCAAGCGCCTTCTTTCACAGAATCCTCGTTCCAAATCCTCTTGAACTCTGCGTCTTCGGAATAAGCATCGACCCAAGTCTTTTGTACGCTTCGTCCATTCCTACGTGGATGTTCGGTGGCGGGTTGGTTGCCCCCCAATACGCAGTGGTCTGCTCCAGGGAATCCAACTCTTCATCTTCGTCGTGCGCAGCATCCCTATCTCGACATTTTTTCTTGCTGCTTCGCTCCTTGAGGCTGATCATCTACTACTCCCCCCCCAGCTTCGACGGCGGGTATTGGTCGACTTCGGAGCGGACTTTCTTCTGTCCCATTCTGGAGCATTTGCGTTATCTTTCGCTCCGAGCGACTTTGAGCTCTGGTTGTAGCGAATATGCTCCGCTGTCCTTCTAGCGCGTCCTGCATTGTGTAAGCTGTGAACGTAGCTCTTGCGCTGGTGTTTGCGCTAACCAAGCTTCCTGAGCTTCCGCTAAGTCGCCGGCCATTTCAAAGCTTTTTCCCTTCTACTGAGGTGAGATATGATCTGGGAGCTCGTCTAGGCAGGCGAGATAAGGATCCACGTTCGAGTGAATCCTGCCCACACGGTGTACTATCTCCAGACCAGGAGCGTAGGCGAGAATACTGCTCCCCAGGCTGCCAATCTTCTATTGGAGTTTTCGTATGTCCGTGCCCACTGTAACGCGGAATGATCGTCACCAGCAAAATTTTTTCGCCTTCAATGAACGGCTGGAATTTCACTAGTCCTTCCTTCGCAGCAAGTGCTTCACGTTCGGTTGTCGAATACCTAGTCTCGGCTCCTTTGAATGAACGCGACCAGTATCCTATCACCCTCTCGACATGTACTATTGACTCATCCAGCGTTGCCTCCCAGGAGTCTTCGAAAGCCGTGTCATCGATCTTATTCGAAAGCTTTACCACTAGGCGAGGGGGAGGTAATCCTGCTTCATATGCCTTCTGTAGTTTCTCGTAAGCTCTCGTTCCTTTGAGATCTTTAACTTTGATAGGCTGAACTTGCTGGAGAGCTACGCCTGCAGCTTCATCCGACGCGTCCGAATACAAGCGATAAGGTAGTCCCTCGATGGGATGCCCAAGGAGTGGAGCGCTAAGAAGCGCCATTTTGGCTGCACGAAAAGCGTACTCTTGATCCTCCCCCCATGTCCATTTACTCCCCTTCCTCAATAGCTGGAAGAGAGGGGCGCAAATATTTGCGTAATATGGGATGAAATTCGAGAAGTACACCGCCATTCCCAGGAACGTTTGTAATTGAGAGACTTTGCGAGGTCTTTCTAGATCCAGGATTGCTTGAACTTTCTCCTGGTGCGTTGACAGTCCCAACCTCGAGACCTTGTGTCCTAGTAATAAGATGGAAGATAAAACAGATGACATTTTGTTGGAGATAAGTCACTCCTGCTCTCTCAATCGCTTCGAGTACTTGATCCAGGTGGTCGATATGCTCCTCGTAGCTTTTGGAATAGACGACTATATCGTCTATGTACACCAAACAGAATAGCCAGAGGTAAGGCGATAGGATACCTTGCATAATCCTCTGAAAGATAGACGGTCCGTTTCTTAAGCCAAAGGCATTCGTCTGAATTGTGCTAGTCCCCGGTGAGTCCTGAACGCGGTTTTCTCGACATCGTCAGGGTGCATATCCAACTGATTAAATCCGGACAGTGCATCTAGAGATGATAAGACCTGCGCTCCTGATAGAGAAGATAGAATTTCCGATTGTCTGGGAATTGGAAATTCGTCCGCAATCGTCACTGCATTTAGCTTCCTGTAATCCACGCAGAACCTAGGCTTCCCGTTCCGGTATGCTATGACCACCGGCGCGCTCCACGGACTCATCGATGGTTCTATCACCCCCAACTCAAACCATTTGTCCAACTGCAATTCTATGACTCTTCGCTTCTCTGGTGAACTCCCGTACATGGGCACTGCAATGGGTTCTACGCCTTCCTTGACTCTCACTCTGGCTTTTGCATCCATGTGTCCCAGTCTTCCATCAAACCTGAACGCTCGCACCCTTTTCTGAGCATTGCCCAAGCTTTCGGTTTCAAGTGGTCGGTAGGGATCCTACATCCAGGAGGTTTTCCATTTCTTCCGACGGGTAGATGGTGTCATCGGGCATTGCAGCGGTCTTCGGACCGTATCCTCGGCTCTTCAGAATTAGCCGGCAGCTCCCGTTCCGATAGGGTACACCTCCAGTTCGTCTCTAACGTGGACTCCATTCTTCGTGTTTTCTTCCGACGGGGGAACTCCTGAGCCAAAGTCCGTTCTCACTCGTGTTTAGAGCATCAGTAGAGCCTCTGCGTTCCTTTTCCTTCTTCCCTCGCGAAGCTCTCTGAGTCCGACTCCGTTTTCGCCTGGATGATCGCTGTTATCATAGCAGTACGACTCAGCATCGCTTGTTTGGTCTCCTCTGTGAAAGGTTTGTCGAAATATTCTTGAGGGTCCGTGAGCGTTCCTAAAATTCTCCCGCGACGAATCATCCGGGGTTTCTCGCTCATGTTGCTGACAGGTACAGCAGGTTTCTGGCAGATATGAGGGTATTCGGGATCGAAAAGAACGAATCTTCCGCATTCGCAGAGGTTTCGCTCGACAACCACTCCTTTCGTCTCGAAAGTCACCCTCACTCTCACGATTTGCATTCTGCGCCTTGATGCGACATCCTCAGCTGCCGTATCGTCTCCCTTCAATTCCATTTCTTCGGATTTCCGCTACGCTTTGCCTTTGCCCGGTTGTGTCTTTGGCTTCGTCGCTTCCTTGAAAAAGTCGTCAAGTTGGCTGCTAGGGCGTGCACCTCTGCTCTCCATAAAGGCTCTACCCCTGAGGCTTCCACTTCGAACGGTGTGTCTTGAATATAATTTGGTTCCGGTCTCGACATTCCTGCTGACTCCCAACTCGTAGTTCAGCTGAAAATCTTCCCCAACAGGATCGGGACGCTCATCCCTTTTACGACGTAGGCTTCAGCTTCTAGCTCGATGATTCTCCTGACAAGGTAGGCATTAAGACCTTCAGTTTCGAATATCCTCGGATCCGGTTCCTTTGTTGTCAGTTGAGCCAGATTCATCCTACGTCCTTCTTTATCGCGGGGGGAAAGGCAGACTGCAAGATAATCCTCGGATACTAGAGTAATGTCCGCACATGAATCCAATCTCAACTCGATGGGCTCGACATCCATGTCCCACCCATCCTTTAACAGCGAGTACGGAGACACCGATAGCTGATTCGCCGGGTCTAGGATTCCTCTTGGGTTTTATATGATGGGTTCCCAGTCCAACGGAGGGGGAGGCATAGGTAAGTTGCTTTTCCCTTCTCCCTTGAAAACAACACTTCCTTTTCTTCAGGCTCAGCTTCTCTTCGCTGTCGCCGCACTTCCGCGAACCTTCCGACTCATCATCTCCGCTGTCCTCTTCCAGAATACCGAATTTCGCTTTTGGCATTCGAGCAACTGTTCCCAATATTCGTCTTCGATCTCCTCACCTGAACCCTGTACACGTACGCTCCGTGTAGGCGATGGATTCACTCCTTCTGCTGGTTTTGGTTGTCCTGTGCGTGTTTCCTAGCTGTTTACATTCTCCGGAGTGGACTTAAACGTTTCGATTGGTTTAGCCGAAACGGCTTCTACCAAATCTAACGCGGCCGAATTCAAAAAGATGGTTCTGTCATCCTCCCCTCCAGAAGAACACAATACGCGCTGTGATACATCATTTCAGCTTCTTCGACCACCGGGACGACGCGATAACGAGAACTCCTCGATTCTGCTTTTCCAAATAGACGCTCCAATCGGGACATTCCCGATCCCAATGATTCGCACTCCCACAAACTTTGCACGGAGAAGGCGGAGCTCGACCCATTTTGGTAGTTACATGGTCGTTCTTAGCGAATGGGTACCCCCTTTCGGAGGAGGGCGTTGGCGCTTCTTCAAGGCTTGGTACACTTGCTTTATAGTCTCCGCTCCGTCCTCTGATCCAGAGTTTGTAGGGTTTCCTCTTCAGGCATCTCAGCCTCGTCTACCCGTCCCTGCTCTCCGGTTTCGGCAACGTTAACTCGACGGAAGGAGCGCGGGTTAGCAGGAGCAGTGGGCCCATACCCCAGGCGTTTCAAGGTCGATGCTAAATTCCCCACCGTTAAGGCATCGGGCGCGTGGTGTCGGACCGCATCTACGAGAGATTCATCATGTTCGTTAATCTTATCGTAGAGCTCTTCTGTCGACTGAATATTCTCCATGACCAGGATCGTACTCCATTTGATAGGCGCCTTCCTCATCACTAAGAATACTTCCAGAGGTCCTCCGTCATCAGAATTCGCGAGCATTCTCACTGCTCTCACCCTCCTTCCAAAGAACATTTGAGGAGTTTCGTCTTCGTGACCTCTTTGACGAAATGCTTGCTGCTCAAATTTAATATTCTCTCGGAGCTGCCATTTACGACCAAGGTAACGATCCTTTATGACTTGCAAGTACGTTAAATAATGCTCTCTCATAGCAGCTTGCCTGGTGGACGACAAGGTGGAGAACCAAGTTTGGATAGGGGACCCTTTCTTCAAACGCGATGGCAGCCAGAAGCCTAAGGCTTTTGGAAGCCAGCCCATCAATGAAGCCATTTCCCCAACTTGCCAGAAATAATCGATCGCTGTGTCATGGTCGCCATCCCATTCGGGCAACGATTCGGGTTTGAGCTTGGGTTCAATGGTAGGAACTATAAGCCCATAGGGAGCTCCGGGAGCAATGTACGGGAACCTTCGATCAATGCTACCATTTCCTCCACCCCCGTCGCTGCCGCCGCCGTCGTCTCCTCCTCCGTCATCCCCTCCATCCGGGGGAAACCGAGAGTTCCGAGGAGATCTGCGAGGTCGACCGGCCCGCCTAGGCTGATGAAAGCCTCTATTTGGGCCGTCTCCTTGACGACGTCCGTGATCCTCATCGTCACTTCCTTCATCATCGCTACCATCTGGAGGACCTCCATCATTTCCTGCTGCTCTTTCTCTGTCTGGCTCAACATCCTCGCCCCTGTCGTCAGATCTTCTTGGAGCTTCCTCCCTATACCTCCATTCGGGAGGGCTTACAGGACGACGTGGAATCGATGATTGAGGATGAGGGTCTTGGCGGTCCTGCATCGGGGTATGCCCTTCTTGACTCGATTGCGTTCGTGGCAGGGGTTCCATGTGTGGAGGAGGATCGTGGTGCGAGAAGCGGTATGAAACGACTCTTCATCCACTTCTGCTACTCTTGGAAGCTTCGGACGAGTACGTGGCGTTAAATTTGGAGGACGTCTGGCTTGACTGATTGATTCTGCACCTCCGCTATAGAAAGCTGGCATAGCCATCCCGTGTAAAGGATTGGGGAGATTTGGTCCAGGAACCGGAGCCGTCGAAGCGGGGCCACTCGGGGACCTTGGTACAAAGAACGTATCCGCATCCTTGTACGGAACTTCTTGTCCCAATAGTCCTTGAGTGACATCCGACAGATTCCAATGGGACGACAGTGGCGGCTCTCGTTGTTCGTTCGTAACGGTACCCAATCCCGCTCCTTCTTATCTTCGACTCTACGCTCCTGAACAGACGCCACTCTACCCTTCCCTTTTTCATTCTTGCTTAAGGGAGGAGGAGGAGCGAAGTCTGGACCTGCGCCCCAACTCGATCTCTCCGATATGGTAATTTCTCGCCTTATCCCTTCTGCTGAATAGTAAACTGAAGGTGGTCTCTCCTCAGGGCTCCGTACAGGGAACGCTCGTTCGAGGTAGTCCGGAGCACGCAAAGAATCCGGCAAAATTCTATTGCAGCATTATATCCGCGCGGCCATTGCTTACGGTGATGTGGAACATTGTCCATGATATAGCAAACATCGCTGATCGGAGTGCTGTTCTCCCTGGGGAAAACGCTGTATAAATCTGGATCGGTCGAAACTGGAGAGAGTAGTACGTCTTCAGCTTTAACCGCTTGATACTGCGACTGATACTTCTTGAAGTTTCTTTGGGCCAAATTCATCCTCTCGCTGAACGCCGTCCACGCGACGTGTAGCTCATCCAAATCCTGAGCACTCCTCAATACAGTCATGAGACATCCATGCGGGTCGATTATGAAACATGAGGTCCTTCCTCGGACTAACGCACTCGCTCTACTTAACAACGACTGCATGTCTTGGTAGTCTTATCTGTCCTTAATAAGAAACCCGTTTCCAGACCAAAGCGGCTATGGGCTGTTTAATGATATTAACTCCGCGGTCGATAATATCCGATATCCCCAGGCTTTCTTGCTAGCGATGCTGGTCGTTCTCATAAACAACGAGAGCTCGTCATCGTTCTGCTGATTGTACTGCATGAGAAGATTAGCCATATCAGACAACGCGAATCCGCATTCCATTCCGGGCTGCAAAGGACGATGCGACTCCGGCCTTTCGCAGGCTCCGTGGGAGTGGAAACTCGAGGAGGTGATAGCTGACTCGTCATGCTGGGCGAGGAGGTTAAAACGGGCGATGTGGTCAAAATAGGTAATGGAGAGGATGCGAGGAAGTCCGGAAAACTGCGCGCTTCAGATAGGTGGGCAGAATGTACCGAACTCGATGATTGGAAACTCGCTTGCGAGGGGAAACTGCGTGCGCTGTTTCTAAAGTGGTGAGAGGTTTCAGAGGTTTTCTCGATTGGACCAATGGAGGACGGCGTGCCCGCCTGTCCTCCTAAAGGCTGTTGGAATACAAGAGTAGGATCTTTCTGATAAGCTCTTCTCGTTCGAGTTGCTACCGCGGGGCTGTCGTATTGATCCAAAGACTGAGGAGGTAGCGGACCGAGACAATCTCCTTCTTAGGCGAGACTGATCGTGAAACCGATCTGCTGATATTCCTCGGACCAAAAGTACTGAGATCCTCTGGATCGTAGTGGATAGACCTCGCTGCCGATGCTTTAGTAGGAGCAAGAAGTCTGGACTTCACAGCGTCTTGGTGAGTAGAGCTTGATCCTCGAGACAAGTTTCCTCTAGCCCGATAAGGAGGAATTGAATAATTTCGACGCGAACCGGCCAGTGTGTAAAATTTCCCAGTTTGTCCACTTTGTGAGGGTCAACGAGACCCAAAGGGTAATCAAATATATTTAACTGGCGGGTATCGTGAGCGTCAAAATGTGGTAAGGACTCTAGTGCTCAATACGATCGTTCTCTAAGGAAATTCACTCAAGAGTCGAATATACGAGCTCTTTATCGGGTGGATTTCCGTCCTTATCGAATATACGGTAAGGAGAGTACCGAGCGACGATACGTAGAGATAAGGGTCCTGTGGATCGTAAACGTTCGTTAGATTTCAATTAATACGTGAGATTCAAACAGAAATGTCGCCTATGCCTTCTTCAGGGTCTCGGAGGAACTCGACGAGTCTGGAAGGCGCACGATAGGCGGGAGTTTGGGTAAAAGTGTAGATGTCTTGTCACGTGTATCGACTGACAAAGAATAGCTACTGAAACTAACAAATACAAATACATCTCGACGTCAGGACTAATTCATCAGAAAGAATCACGAAATTTAAAAGATACCGTCCTAGGTGAGTGAATCCTTACATGGCTACTGCCTCGCCAGGAATGCCCCAGGTTGGAGGGCAAGAGACGCTGAAACTGTCCTCGTACTCCAGCTGGAGGGCTTTTCTGCACACCAGGAGGAGCCTCTAGAATCCGAAGAATCAGCTGCGAATCCATCACCCGAGAATCGACACTCACGCAGTGGAGGAGAGTCTGCTGTACCCAACGTTGGATTTCTTCAAGTTCACCGAGGGAATAAACCCCTTTACGGCCGATCAGGGAGAAATCCTGCGTCACTCCGGCGTGAACAAGATAAATCATGGGTCGAAGGCGGAATTCGAAGAATTCGGACCAGGACTCGTCGGGTGTGAAGCCAAGCGTGTCCAGCGTTTCCGAAGGAAGGCACAACTCCTGTAGAATGTGGGCATTTCGAGAAATGGCGGTCGGAGGACCATCCGGGCGACGAATAACGAGTTGGGGCATTTTCAAGAACCTATCACCTGAAGACAGGGCCAGCACAACTTATATCTCTCCAAGAAACGATCACGTGGGGCGTAATTGATGGGAAACCCGGGATCGGGCGAGGCGTACGATAGGCCCTCAAGGACAAACAGGCGAAGGTTTTACGTTCCAGCCATAATATAATTCCCAGGCGACGCCTCCACATCATCCTTTCTTCAAAATCCGTCCCGTAGCTGCCCCAAGACATGAACGGGCGCTGCCTCCGATCCAATTTCCTCAGGTTCCTCCGGTGATTCGGGTGTGTTAGGATGTGTGGGAAGCCCTTCCAGCGAAATATCCGGGAACGAGTACCTTCCCTCTTCGCCCAGCTCGGGGTTGTATCGAAGGAGCCCTCCTCCGAATTTCCGGCGGCGGAAATGAGTCGCTGAAAGAAGGGCGATCTGGCGCGCTTTGTAGAAGGGGAAAATCCCGTACCACTCCAATTCGGTCGAGGAAAGGTCGAAATTTGGGAAATCAATGCCCAGTTCGAGGTAGCCGGGGTTTCCAATCATGGCCTCCTGCAACGTGCAGAGGTTCTCGAAAAGGATGGTGCGGTCGAGGAGAGATGAATCCTCGTGGAAACCGTATAGATCGACGAATCTTTCCGCCATCCCGAATAAAGTGGTCCCCTCCGACGGCATGAAAAACGCAGGTTCCTCTCCCTCCACGTATTCCCCGTATGTTATGCTCGCCTTGCCCAGAGCCACCATGTTCTTCAACAATACGCTGACTGCATCACGAATGAGCCCCATGGTCGCTTCGGGAGTTTCGGCGACAGGAGCAGTGCGGGTGGTCCGGTGAAGCTGCTGCACGAGGTGGCGTGAACGGTGGATCCACAGGATGACCAGCTCTTCTTTTGAAAAGCGTCTGACGGTGGAGTGACGTTTAGGGCGATGAAGCATGCGCTGGGAGGGATGGGCGAAGTTTGAGCGCTCCTACGCGCGCGAGAACGCTCTTTATAAATCCAGGCTTATGGGCGACCACGTGGACATCCGAGGAATCGACACGGGTGTGTTACGCGTCCAAAATTATGAAGACTTATGCGGGAGCTGCCCCCATTATGATGAAGCAACAGTGAATATCGATTCAAACGAACCACGAAACAGGCAAACGAGACATCAGGACATGCAGAAATTATGGACGGCGAAGGAGCCAGCTATGACGAAGAACAACATTTGGTTACACGAAATATCGTCCGCTCGGGCTCTGCCCGTAGCCCGCCTCCGCTTGTGCGACGGCCTTTTCCAGACCGCGTCCAATCCCTTGACTGGCTTCAATCTCGTCTTGGAGCAGGGCATTCTCGCAGGTCCAGGCGTCGTTCAGCTCTAAAATACAGAGGTGGTTAATCCTTTCACGAGTCCATGAGGGAACGTGACAGAGAGACGCGATCTCGGCCGACAAAGGGACGTCTGTGCGCGAGGCCGAAGTACGGGTTCGATCTGCGAATGAGAGAGCAGAGGAAATCCGACCGAGGAATGCGTCACAGCACTCCTGCGAATAACCGTACGATGGTTGACCAATCATGTAATGGAAGGTCCACGCCATGGTCAAGGACCAAATCACTGACGGATCGAGGAACGGCGCTTCGACGTTTGATTTGGCATACTCCAGCGCAGCGCTGTAGAGGAACGCCTGGAAGAAATCAGTGTTCGTACGCTGCGCCCGATGCTTACTCACCGCCTTTTCAAGATATGCGCCAACATAGGGGCGAAGGAACTCGGCCCGACCATCAGGGAGATCGTCAGGCACCGTAACTGCCGAAGGAATACACCCGCGGATGAGTTCGCAGAGAGGGCGGAGATGCTCCCGGACGTATTCAACATGCGCGAATTTTGTGGAGGCCAACTGAAAGGCTTCGATACGGACCCCGCAATACGAGTCCATCCGTGCTACAACCAGTTGGTGAATGGGAACGACTTCAGTGACGGTGCGAGGCGGAGGAAACAGAAAATATGACATAGGAAATTCGACGCAGGACAAAAAGGGAATTGGCTAGCGGACGCTACAAGATGGGCGGGCCAATTTATACGGTCTCCATGGCCTCGACCTCTCCTTCCTCGATCACGCCCGGCAAGCCATACAACAGATTTTCGCTCTTGCAGATGGACGGACGCTGGGCCCGTGTAACTTCATCATCTTTTTCGACTATGCGATCCACCGCGTGCTGGCGAAGGCGTTCGGAATATTGCAACAGAGAGGCGATCTTGCCCCTCAATATCACCCGAAGGAGTTGATTGTCGTCCCCTTCGAACCTGTAAACAGAGTCCACTCGCATAACGACTTGCAGCCAAGCCACACACGGCGTCGGGATGCGGTTGGCCTCAGCCAGGTCATGATGGCGAATCAAATAGTTGGACAAGCGACCCTACGAACGCACGAGCATTAAGATTGCTTCGAACCAGGAACCCGGGACTCACAGCCATCTCCAAATAATCGCGAACGCGCTGCCGCATTACGCGCTTTTCCCCCTTTGTCTTGCTTTCCGGAGACCAAGTAAAATCCTCATGGATGCGGAGGAAGAACTGGTAGAGAGGTTCGAGGATTTCGCGGCTGACTTGCGCCATGAAAGGGTGATGAGCGAAGTCCACCATCTGCCCGACAGTGGGGAAGTCGCAGTTGAGGAACTCGTCGCGAACGCAGACGCCGGTTTTGGGAGTAGCAGGAGGCATAGGATTCGGAGGGCGAAACTTCAAGGGTTACCCTTAGGCCCACGCTCAAGAAGCCTTATATACCGGCGAACGGACGCCACAAACGATCAAAGCTGAACTACCCGGCTACCATATACGGACTTCCTCGCCAATCACATCAGATATCTCTTCCCGATCTGGACGGTTCTACGATCGCTGTTCTAAAAATGGACTAACGATCAGAGGCAACACGCAGACAGAACGTATGAACATACCAAGGAGAAAAACAATGGCTCACTCTTCTGGGACGAGATTGATCTCGTAGAACAGCTCCCGCAACAGGCCGTTCCGATGGAACTGCGGATATTCCGTGTCCGTATGATCAAGACGAGCGGTGGCCATGGCCGTAGCACGGAATTCCTGGAGAATAGGCAAACAAATGGAGAGGGCTTGACGGTCGCAGTCCTCCACGTCGCACAGTCGGCCCAGAAGCACCATAATAATCGACATCATATTTGCGGCGCAGCCAGGAACGCGGTAATTTTCGAGGCTGATGCCAGGAGCATCCTGAAGCAGGAGAGGCAACGTCGGCGCGGTCTCGACGAGTCCACGATACACGCGCACGCGGGACAAGAAACACTGCCAAGGAAATATCGATCAGAAAATTTTAAACGAAGAAGATCTATGCACAAGTTATGCCAGGACATATGAAATTCAGGCACAACGGTACCCACTAGGCGCAGGGCAAGGAGGCGAAGTTCTTCCTTTTCGGAGGCGGGAGGGACAAGAAACGCTGCCAAGGAAATATCGATCAGAAAATTTTAAACGAAGAAGATCTATGCACAAGTTATGCCAGGACATATGAAATTCACGCACAACAGTACCCACTAGGCGCAGGGCAAGGAGGCGAAGTTCTTCCTTTTCGGAGGCGGGAATATCAACGGGAGCTCCCTGAAGTCCACCCTCGCCAACGGCGCATCGTTGAAGAAAATACACTGCGGGACGGACCCGAGCCTGGAGAAAGACATCGATGGAAGTATCAGGTTCCCAGTGCGGATCCGATAATTCCTCCACGGAAAGGAGGAGCCTCTCAAGATAATGGTGGTAATTCGCGAGCCACGCCCGCGGGGCATAATTGGAAAAGATGGAAAGGGGGACGATCGGGGTGGATGCAGAAGCCCCCATTTATGGACGACAGAAGAAAATCGACCATCAGCTCAGATCAAAACGAATTTCACCCCTTGCGACTGGTCGTACCCACCGTCCGCTCCCTTATTCTGCTTGCCCCTCGCCGGGAACGCTTTCCTGGACTCCTTGCGAGGCGATAGACACCAAAAACAATATTATTTGGTGAAGGACGCAGGAGAAATACTCGGAGGAAATCACTTCGCCAGATCGGAACGGACTGCGTCCCCTGCGATCGGTCGTACCCGCCGTACGCACCCTTATTTCGTCTGCCCCTCGCCAGAAACACCTTCCCGAACTCCTTGCGAGGCGGTGGATACCAAACACAATATAATTGGGAGGAGGACACAGGAGAAATAGTCGAAGGAAATTACTCGGAGGCACTGCTCGCAGGAGGAGTCACCAAGCCGGACATCAACCCGTACGAAGCTTCGCTCAATGCCCTCTCCTCTTCCTTCACGAAGAATTCATCCGGAGGACCCTGCGTCTCGCCCATCCTCGCTGCCAGGACGCGCATACTGCGACGAGTCGCCGTTTTCTTTATCACGTTCTCAACCGCTTGGAGCGTAGCCTTGAACCCTGCCGCTCGCACTGCGTCTCCAGCAGCAAGGGAGTCAGACGACCGTGATGGAATTGCCGGGGGAGTCGCCTCGCACGAGACAGGAGTATGCGCAGTGTGTCCACACGAATGTTTCCTCGCAGTCGCCCCTATTCCAATCTCGCGCCAACAGGCGATAATCTCGTTGTACTTGAAGGTGTCGGCCAACGAGTCGTCTGTGGCGATGGGACGGAAGTCGGTCGGACGGCCCTGATACGCGAAATTGGCCGAGATCCAGTGGTTGGCGTCGTACTCAGGAAAATCGAGATGAGCCTCGTCCCCACTCTTCTTCTTTGCGAGGAACGTCGACAGCGCAGTACCAAGCAGGAAGCCTGCTTGTGCATGGGCAATACGACCGTCCGTGGTCTCTTCAGGACCATCGCCAATATTCACAACCGGCTTGTCCTCCCCAACGAACCCCACGACGACCAGGAGCACCTGTATGATATGGAACATCCACGCAGCCTCCGAGGGAATCACGGGCGGCTCATACGAGATACGGAACTCATTCTGACGAATCTGCGCTGCGAAAAACTGGCCATGTCAGTGAACGGACGCGGCTTGCGAGGGACGAAACTCACCATGTGGCGGACGATATCCCGCACACGGTAGCGCAGCTCGTCGTGCTGAGGAGTCGTCAGGGACCTCACGGTGTCCGTGGCGTACGTGTCAGGGAAAACGGCCATCATGACCAAGAAGACTTTGAAGCGCAGGTTAGACTGGAGGAAGGTGGGGAGTCCTCCATCGGGAATGAAGAAGCGGTTCGACGGCCACTCCACGTTGGTATCCAGGAAGCGCTGAGTCGCGGAGGCATCCATGACAGGAGAAGAGGAGGAATATTGAGACGATGAAATCTCGCAGAGGCGCCTTTTATGGATTCGTTGACCGGTACCCGGTCAACAGTAAAGCTATGTGGGAGGTGTGAGGCTGGTGCTTGTGCTACGCCCTGCACACCGCCTCATGGCCCCTTCAACCGAGTCCAGGACGAGAACGTACGAGGCGCCCGTTCATCCAAATCGGGAATCGAAGTTACCAAATCCGGGTTCTCATCAAACGCATGCAGCTTACGCTCCCCATCCGACCCTCCACATGGCATGTACCACCCGTCCGACCACGGTGCAACCCCCGCTGAACGCTCTCATCGTCCGAAATCCCTTTCCACGAGTCCGTACCCCACATACGAGCACGGCGCCGCGTGCTACGGCCCACGAGAATGGTACGGACCAACCAATAGCGGGCATCCTGGGCTTGGTATCCTCTTTCCACACCCGAGAAGTCACCAACACTCGATCGCAAGCCTCGTCCGGTCCAGTTTCCACTCATCCCAACCACTCGAAACCAACTCAGATGCGTCCGGGCGCGTCTTCCAACCAATAACTGACCGTTTGTGACCCAGAAACCCGCTCCGCAACGGAACGGATCCTGCGTCCATACCGATTCGCGTCGTACACTCCGTCCGTTCATCGAAATGAACCCCAAAATTCGAATGTAAGCCTCGTCCGTGGCCCCAAATACTGAACGCACGCTACATCCGCTCCTGCGAAAGCACCCTCAAACGCGAAGGGGACAGAACCACCTTATAGCCTTGGGTTAACCTGTTAACTCGTGGCTGTCTCCCACAGGGTTAATGCGTTAACTTGTGGGTAACCATATAGGGAAGTTCGGGTGATCCCGGGTATCCTCGGGTACTGCAGCATGCCGGTGGCCATCATATCTGCAACCTTCGGCTTCCTCGGCAACATTTCCACGCCTCTGGGTATGGTTTATCTGCTTGTACAAGGCAAAAATAATAATTTATCTTTTAAAATAACGAAAAAATACTAATATTACAATTAAAATGGTTGAATTTGATGGCTGTCCGTATTGGGTTGGGATTGATGAACCTGGCCATTGCCTTAAAATTGATGGCTGTCTGTATGAGGGTGCTATAGCTGCCTGTATTGGTTGCAATTGATGCCTGGTGGCTTTAAATGCCAATATTGGTTCAAAAGCGCCGGCTCTCGGAAAGTATTTTGCATTTTGCGGGCCAACGGGGCTACCAATCGCAAAATGCTATAGATGACTCTTGTAGCCCTTGATGAGCTCTACAATTTGGGTATAGGGATCAAAGGTTCCGCCGATGACCTTCCTTTTTGGGATACTACGCTTTTCGCCCAAAAAGGAAATTTTCTACATCAACCCTTCCCTGGCTCATAATTCAACGGTTTTGGATGATCTAACCTCATAGGCATGTTGTTATCAGTTCTTTGAACCCAACTGGGACACACTAGAGCATATTACAGTGCAATAACAGGGTGAAAATAGCGAAAAATTGAAATATTGGATCTGGGCATAATATCTTGGGGATATACCAATGGATGTAGCTCCTGGCTATATTAAACTGCCCCCTTGTGTTCACAAGATACTCTCCAGGTGATATATCATGTGCTGATGATGAAAAACATCGCAATTTGGCCACACAAAGAAATAGTGTTTTCGCATTTTTCTATGGCTCCTCATTCTGTTACACATCCAAGAATCCACCCTTTGGACTTGATTCATGTATATCTATTGGAAATATAGACCATTTTCACTCAGAGCAGGTGATATCCCATGATTTAAGGTGATCTTCTTTCATATTCCTGTTCACTATATTCAGCATGCTACAGAGTCATAGACAATGTTCTAAGTGCTCCTACTAACTCTACCTAGCCATATGAACAGTTCCCAGCCAAAATTCACACCAATATATGGTGATAAACCTCAAAAATGTCAAATGACACTTTTGGCTTGTTTCATGAATAGGGCACTATGGAGACCAGATAGTGTGAAATAAGCATTGGGAGTGAGATCAGACAGTTCAAATGACTCAGATTGAGTGTTTTTTCAAGTGTTTTGGCCCAGTTTTGGCCAAATGGTGTTTCGAACCATGACCTGCATATAGCTCAAAAGTTGCTCTCCGACCTATATCCTCGGAAATGGCATTCAGCCAAAACTGGGCCAAAACACTTGAAAAAACACTCAATCTGAGTCATTTGAACTGTCTGATCTCACTCCCAATGCTTATTTCACACTATCTGGTCTCCATAGTGCCCTATTCATGAAACAAGCCAAAAGTGTCATTTGACATTTTTGAGGTTTATCACCATATATTGGTGTGAATTTTGGCTGGGAACTGTTCATATGGCTAGGTAGAGTTAGTAGGAGCACTTAGAACATTGTCTATGACTCTGTAGCATGCTGAATATAGTGAACAGGAATATGAAAGAAGATCACCTTAAATCATGGGATATCACCTGCTCTGAGTGAAAATGGTCTATATTTCCAATAGATATACATGAATCAAGTCCAAAGGGTGGATTCTTGGATGTGTAACAGAATGAGGAGCCATAGAAAAATGCGAAAACACTATTTCTTTGTGTGGCCAAATTGCGATGTTTTTCATCATCAGCACATGATATATCACCTGGAGAGTATCTTGTGAACACAAGGGGGCAGTTTAATATAGCCAGGAGCTACATCCATTGGTATATCCCCAAGATATTATGCCCAGATCCAATATTTCAATTTTTCGCTATTTTCACCCTGTTATTGCACTGTAATATGCTCTAGTGTGTCCCAGTTGGGTTCAAAGAACTGATAACAACATGCCTATGAGGTTAGATCATCCAAAACCGTTGAATTATGAGCCAGGGAAGGGTTGATGTAGAAAATTTCCTTTTTGGGCGAAAAGCGTAGTATCCCAAAAAGGAAGGTCATCGGCGGAACCTTTGATCCCTATACCCAAATTGTAGAGCTCATCAAGGGCTACAAGAGTCATCTATAGCATTTTGCGATTGGTAGCCCCGTTGGCCCGCAAAATGCAAAATACTTTCCGAGAGCCGGCGCTTTTTGAACCAATATTGGCATTTAAAGCCACCAGGCATCAATTGCAACCAATACAGGCAGCTATAGCACCCTCATACAGACAGCCATCAATTTTAAGGCAATGGCCGGGCTCATCAATCCCAACCCAATGCGGACAGCCATCAATTTCACGGCAATGGCCGCATTTTAATTAATATTGTTTAAATGCTATTTATTTATTATTTTTTGCGGCTGCAGCAGCCTGCTGAAAGTGCCATCAGTGCCGTAGAAAGGCAGCGGCACAACTGTGTGGCTGTGTGGCAAGATCCACAATATAACGCATTAGACCCGTGGGCTACACCCACGAGTTAACCTGTTATCCTGACCATATGAGCTGTATAAGCTAAAGACGTAATTAAGGGAGTACCCTTAAGTCTTCTAGCATGTGCAGAGTAAACGCCTCCTGGTCGGATATGTAACCCATGGTTGCGACAGAAGAGAGAAGAGGGGGAACTGAGAACTATAAAGTGGACACCTAGGAACCTTTAAGGGGCCTAGGAAGGTCGATCCTTGTAACCGATCATGACCTGTCAAACAATTGATTGGCAGATACTGCTAAGACAACAAGGGGTTCGAGGGAAACTCGGAGCGGTCCATAAGGGACGTGAAATGAGATAGAGTCCATTCGTGTAAGCTACTGTTGGAGTAGCTAGGGTAGTTCTGTTGAAGAACAGGGCACGGCCGTGCACGGGAGGATAATGAGATAGAGAGAACGGTCAACGAGCGTGTTTTATGGTTTAAATGAATGATTTAGAGCGGTTCCTAGGGAGGAAATACGCATGAGTCAACGAATTGCAAAGAGTGAATTGCAAAATCGCGTACCTCGGCCTCGGGAATATCATCAGGTTCCAAAGGCGATGTGTCGCGGTTCTTAGCCCAATCGGCACGCAGAGTATTGAGCTCCTCTACGAGATGCGTACGGAGCGAGAGAAAGTGCTGAAGGCGATGTCCACATACATAAACCTCGCGCTTAAGGTTCTTCTCGAGACGAGCAAAGTCACGAGTCGTCTTGACCTGAAGATCATCGGTTTCAGTAATCGATTGAGCACGGTCAATGACATCGCTAGATACGTCTTGGGTAGGATGGTCTGACACGAAAAAACGTGATGAGCTGAAGCTAGGGACGTGATTCGGACGAAACATACCGGGGACGTCGTACTCCTGGTCAGCATCATATGCGTGATGACCACCGTTGCGACGACGCTTGCGAGAAGAACTGCCGGAGGCAGTAACCTTGTCGGAAGTATTGACGAACTGAAAGGGAGACAACAGTGGGGTTGTCAGAACACGCTGGTACCGAAAGGAAGGGCGTACCAACTCGGGGTGCTTGGGTTCCATCTGATAGACGGAGTAAACGAGGGCCTAGGGGGAAAAATGGCTCCTAGGGACGTACCTTTTTACGAATGCACACAGCTTCCTCGGCAGGGTTACGCATAAGCGGAGCACCGTCAGGAAAAGTCTCGCTGACGTCCGAAAGAGCGGGGCACGGCTTGGGATCGTGAGCAGCGCCGCGACATTTGGAGCACTATGCAATGAGTTAGGACGAAAGAGCAAAGTTGTTCAGAATATGGAACGAACTTTGTCCGCTTTCTCAGCCTTGTCCTTCTTGGTCTTGGAGAACTTCAGGCCAGTAGGGACGGTGCCAGAGCCAGCTTTGGACGTCTCAACAGTGGGAATGATGACCGAAGCACCACTGTCGACATCCATCTGGAGGGTGACAAATTTGCGAATGACCCAACGAAGCACTGAGGAGGAAATACCTCGTTAGCAACGGGAGAGACAGCGCGGACTTGAGCCGACACACTCTTCTCGTCCTCGGAACCTTCCTCAGACTCAACGACAATGACGGAGGATTTAGCCGCCTAGCGTTGAAATCGGAGTTAGGAACTGTAGACGAAAAGACGGAGCTAGGAAGCGTACTTTCTTGCCAGAGCGACGGTTTTTCGCGGCCTCAGCTTTCTCAAGCCTTTCAGCGGTCTTGGCGGCCGCTGACTCAACATGGCCTTCGTAGTACAAGATGGCGGCCTGAATGTCGCTGACCGCCGCCAACGGAGTAACAAAGCCCGGAATGGCTTTGGGGGCGTCGTTGCAGAGCGAGCAGATGCGATAGACAGCCTTGAGAATGGCATCGTTCTTGGGATTCGTGAGAGCGGCCTTGTACTGAGTACAGAAGCCGCGCTAGGAAGGAGGTGTTAATGGCTGCCAATGAATAGAACAGGCCTAGGCGTACAAAACAGTCAATTGCCGAGTTGAAAGTACGCAGGCACTGGGTATTCGAAGAAGAGGGCTTCAGATCGTCAAGATCAGAAAGCGCTTCGAGGCAATCTGCGATGGAAGAGGCCAACGCGGTGGGAGGAGCCATTGACGGTGGTGGTCAGGAACTGGACGAGTTTCTGATATGAAGCCAGCTGTGTTTTATAGAGTTGAAGACCAGCTGGGAAAAACTTGGGAGAATCTTGTTGCACGCACATGGAGAATTGTTGGAATCAGCTACGCAAAAAGCCTCTTGTTTCACGAGATAGCACAACCGAGGGCAGTTGTTATTTTTAGTGGGGGGGAGAGCACCAAGAGTAGAGGACGAACACCTAGGAGCATGTGGATGCCCTAGGTCCATCAAGACGAATCAGTGCGGCAGCAAGGTCCTCGTGTGGAGTTTTTCAAAAATAGATCACACATACGCTGAATTTGGTAGCTCAAGTTCATTGCTATTGATGATCGGATGGCTCGGTTACAGAAGCTGATGTCTAAGTCCGAATGGACTTGGCAAGTTGACGCAATATGGCAAATATCTGATCGGACATCATCATGAGACACCTGAAAGTGTTTGACGTGCAAAGCACGAAATGATACTGCAGATCGTCCTTGCGTATCGCAACGGCTGCTTACAGGAAATCACTTCGTAATCCTCCTAGGGATAAAGCTTAGCCCTAGGGCCTGGCTATATTTGGAATTCACGGTCCTAGAGGATCTACGGTGTGGAATAATATCAGTCTGGAACACATCGAGAACGGCCTAGGTCTTAAGGCAAATGAAATACGTTGCTAGGGATCACAGGAAGCCTCGATAAGGAAGAAGACAAGGACTTGTATTAAACATGTCTAAAGTCAGACGCCTAGGGCTGGTTTATTGTAAAAATTCGCACAAGTTAGCGTCCTAGGAAGGTCTAAGCAGCCGAAGAGTAACGAAGAAACTTAAAGACTTAAGTCATTCACACTCGAAAAGCACGAAGGCACGATGTATTTCATCTAGCTACGATACATTTTGGAGGTTTTCAAGTAGAATGCATGAAAACAACAAGAAGTATTCGTATGGTAGCTAGGGACCAAGAAAAAGCGACGAAGTTGCGATATAAAGTCCAAAAAGTGTACATGTATAGTCCGACCAACGTTCAATCCCGAGTTGCGCCCTTGTCTGCCAATGTGCTCGCAGGAGGACTAGAAGAGGCGACCTGCCCTTCAGGTCGCGCTGCTGGGCTCGGGGAGACTGGATGCAACGGGCTGGATTCCTCTGCGGAGTCGTCGGGGTCCCTTGGGCATCAACCGTGTCCTCCTCCATAGGCGAAGGTGCGCGAACGTTGCGATCCGAAGGCCTAGGGTAGTCGGAGGGGATGTTGAGCATTGTTCGGGAGGCAACCGAAAGAGCCCCGGATGGTGGTGAGCGGGAAACCCGACGCAGGTCGCGATGAGCACGAGCGCCTCCACGAGGTGGAGTCGGGGGACGATGAATGGGCGTGTTGTCGTAATATTGAGGCTGCTGAGGCGCATCCCGGAATGACGAGTCTTCGTAGCGCAGAGTTGTTGTGCGTGTGAAGACGACCTCGGGATGGACGGTCCTGCAGAGCTAGGAGGCCCTTGTGGGTAAGGGCGAGACCGACTCGGAACGTTGAACGCTTGAACAGACGGCTGGGGCTCCCGCGGACAAGAATCGCGAGTTCGGGGCGATGATTCGGCCGGTCGAGGAACACGATGCGCAGGCTCCTGAATAACCACTCGCTGATCGCGATAGTGGTGAGGAGGGAGGTCGAGCGCGGCCGGGCGAGGGTCCCTAGGGCGGCTAGGGGCAGCATCATGGACCGCTGAGCGCACTTCCTGGACTCGATGCGGAGGCGGCGATGGACGAGGTGATCGAGGAGCCGGAAAAGAAGACGGCTCAACGACCGTTGGGACGATGGAGCTCTCGTAGTCGGCATCGGTGGTGTCGGACTCGAAGATGGCCTTGGGGGCCGCAGCAGCGATCTCGGCAAGTTTCTGAACCGATTTACGTTTGGTGTAATTCAAGTCATCCGTTCCCTCCTGTGTGTAGAATGGAAGCTCGGGGTTGAGGGGATCGGCGTCTGGAAGCAGCTCGGGAGGAACAAGGCGCGAGGATACTGTCGGCACCGGGCGACGTTCCCGATGACCAGCCAAGGCACTCTCGTAGGAAACTCCGAGTCGCTTGAAAAGCGCTTTGATGAGCTTGATAGACTCAGGATCCTCGAAGAACTGCGTGAAGTCCTCCGGCGCGAAGGCCTCCTGCGTCTGAACAAAGAGGACCGCCACAGGCGCGCTCGTAGTCGATGAGGGCGTTGCCAGCGAGGAAATGGAACATGTCCGCAGCACGGCGGAGGCGAATGACATTATTGAGACCAGCCATGATCGCTGCAAAAACGTCAGCTAGGGCTAGATAAAGTGAGCTAGCACTGGGTGCATGCCATCAAATACGGGGCCCGGGAATCCACCGGAAATCCAAAGGAAATTGATTGTTTCCGGGATAATATCCCATTATTTCCGGAGCCCGGAAATTGTCAGCATATTTTATATATGCAAAGCATTTGACCATCATTTACGGGGCCTGGAAATGACTTATATGCACACTATTTCCTTAACAAGTACTCACTATTTCCGGGGTCTGGAAATTCAAACTTTCCGGGCCCCGGAAATGTTAAACAAATCAGTTGTCAAACATTCTAAAAAAGGGAATAAAAAAATATCCAAAAGTAGTATCA